>CAJVPI010000125.1:0-51257 GCA_910592345.1 Paraglomus brasilianum
TTTGGTTCCAAATTGGTTGAGATATTCGCGTTTGAATTGCGTTAAATTTATTATCAATAATTTCGTGTCACACTGTATTAACCAGTTATTTTAAAGATCACCTCGGATACAGTAATACCTACATATAACGCGACCAAGGAACGGAAATTCTTTAGCGTTAAGACGTGCAGCCCGATCCAGCAGGTAAGGTAAATCGAAATTAGAAATATTATACCCAATAACAACATCCGGATCGACCTAACAAAACGACAAACATTACAATTACCACTGTGTATACTATTCTAATTTAAGCCCAAAGTTGATCTACTCACTTCAGAAACAAAATCACGCCACGCGTGTAACATCTTGGTTTGGTCATCGAATTCGATAATATCGGTTGCAACAATTGAAGCACACGTATTGAGCGTGAAAACGTTACGGATAAAAGGTTTGCTTTCCTCTTGAAATAAAAACCATTTAATTACTATTTATTATACTTAGAAATACCATCAACATCTTCCAACATATACCTTGGATAGTTACAATAAAAGCTCGTTACAAGATGCGTTGTAGCTTATGAATTGTGATTGACTCCCTAGAAAAAGAACTTACAATAAACGTTAGGCTATTAGAAATTGAGACAGAAGAAACGGGAGGAGCTTTCAAAAAACGATCAACCGACTACAGCCATAAAGACAAACAAAAACAAATATCTACAAAAACAATTTGCCAAGCACTTTATAAGGATAATTTTGCTCGAAAAAGCCTCTTATTTCGGACAATAGAAAGGAGACATTGGACTGGAAAAAAACAATCTGGGAAGATTGGTCTAAGTTTTCAGTTCGAAAGCTGGGAAAATGATGTGAAGAAAATCAGGAGAAAATTCATGAAGATTGCATTTCATTAACAGTAAAACATTGGATGTAGCAAGATTCATTATGCGAAAAATCGAAAATGGTAGAGATTTTTAAAACAAGCTTTTACAATCCGTAACAGACTAAATCAAAGCAATAGGCAATAATCCGTTTGGCTAACTTATAGTATAAAATTACATGGGCAGTTACATATTAACCATTTATTAAATTGTCCGAATTTCGACCGTGTAATACTTTGGTACCCTCCTGTATAAAGAGCAACCTTCAAGAGTTAGCTATAACCTTATTGAGTCGATGCTGGCGCATAAGCAATACCATTTGAAATAGTTTGTCAAAAGTTGAACGATATATACGCTTTTCCAGCCAACGGTTGACATCAAAATCATCAAAAAAGATTATGATAGTTGTTACTATTACGGCAAGCTGATCTGATGATAAAATCTTCCTCCGCAGTTACCCATGATCGGCACTAATTTAGTAGCGTGTCGCAAATTCTGGCGCAGCAGCGTGTCGCTAATTTTTTGACAAGCGCAGCAACGTGTCGCAAAATATGTGACAGCACAAACGCTAAATTAATTGTTCTTCATAGTATAATAATTTATATAGAAGCGTGTCGTTTTTCTTGCGACGCAAAAGATATATAAGTAGCTCTTCCTCCATCGTCAAATCTTCATGTCATGTTGTAATATTATTATGTTGTGAAATAAAATAATGCTTACTGATATTAGTAGTATTCTCCCGAAATCCTTTATTATAAATATACGTAATTTAATTTCTATCGTCGAAATAATTGATTATTAGACCGGACACTCCAATAAACGGCTCACTTAAGCTGTAACGGAATAGCATTGATTTGATCAAACTAATAAGCTGTCCGCTGATCAATTACGTGAATAACGGAACGAGAGTTCATAATTAATTATCGAGACGAATATTGTTTAATTAGTTTAGTAAGACAAGTGACGGATAACCGACGTCGGAAAAACAAATCGAAGATAGCCCTGTTTAAATTTAAAATAGTATTATTCCCCTTCGATTCTTTAGTAGAATAATTGTTGTTGTTATTTTATTAGAGGTACCCTTATTTGTATTCACGAGTGTTTGAAATTCGGATAGGGAGTGAGAAGCGCGCATAATTGAATAGGTCACTTGAGGCTTAATTCAGTCTTAACTGCACAACTATCGTAGTAAGGGCGATAATACGAGCTAAGCCTGGTAACATCCCCGGTCGGCGAACACACCTACACGAAAAGATAAATCGTTCTCCCCAAAACCCCAATTTAATTCCCGACCGTAACAATATCATGTTGTTTGTATCCTGCTATTGCTAGTACAGTCAACCCTCTCTAAATGCACACTCTCTATAAATGCACACAGTCCCAAATGCATTGCACAGTTTTTTCCATTTCTCACCATATTAATAGAGAACTCTGCTCTGCTGTCTATTATGAGTCGCACAATGACTGGGCAATTTGAGTGATTTTTTGTTCAAATGTGAATTGCAAAAAACTCGCAGAGCGAGGGCCTTTAGTGCCTAACTACTCATGCTCCTAATGATGATTCACCAGTTGTGGATAGCCATCTTCCAGAAAAAGAGACGTCAAAAAATAGTAAAAGCGATATACTGGAACTATTGGAGCTGAAGTGGAATACATAGAAAGATTACTCAAAGTAGCTAATATCGATGTTTTATACCCAGAACCTGTATCTCCGAATGTTTTTACTTTGAGACGTTCCTACTACCCACTATGTAAACGAGAACATGAGCGAAAATGTATATAACATTTACCTTACGGGAGTGTGCATCGACATAATGGCAGTCGCAAGTGAATAACGGCAAAGGCGATAACTGGCCTAGGATCCGCGTACTCCCTCCCTCTTTGATAGCATCATGCATTTCATTTGCTACCTCCACTTTTTACTAAAGATTAGTAAAGTTTCGCGGTACATCATTTATTATAAAAACATTGTAAATATTAATATTGGCAAAGATAGCAAAAAAAATCAGATCTGCAAAGTAAAATAGTTGTGATGTTGGTTAAAAATAAACTGAATTTTACAAAAAAAGCAATAATTGAGAAAAGAATATGTAAAACTGTGATCAAATAAGTTTATGAATGTAAATGTGCGAAAGAAATGGGTAATAATAATAGAAATTAAACAATCGTGCTATCTTTCTTATGCTTATTTTTTTTTTCTGTTCTTGTTCTTGTTCTGGCTCTTTTGGATTTTTCCTGGGCTTCATCAAGTTTCTGAGGTTTAAGATTATCTTGACTTTCAGTATTATAATTAATAATACGTGCAGCAAGTTCAGATTCGGTATCTGAAAGAGAATATTAGTTATTATACAAAGTCATGCTAAAAAAAAAAACAATCAAGTGTTGTACACATACAATACTCAAATTCATGAACAATTCCATTATCATCAACATCCCATACCGTCCCGTCAATGCGTTTTGTTGCCACCTCTTCTAAAGAATTTCCAAGGGGCCGCAATGCATCAGACATCCTATCTAACTCAAAAACACGACCATAGCAATCTATAAATATTATTCCATGGTAGCGCTCCCCAACAAGTATTATATGGTTGAAGCCAAACTCCTAAATCTCGTCGAAATAAATATTGTAACCCGATTTTGCATTTATACACTCGGTAAGACTTGATACATCACAGAACCCTCGGTTAAGAGAAAGTGCGAGTTGGTGACGGTCGGACTCGTTTGCCATAATTTCAATTACCATACGTGAATTGTTGCAACACCCGACTGGGCCACCCTCTGACATGGCAATATTTTTATATTGATCCTAGTTCTAGGTTATACACCGTATATTAGTTTAAAAAAAATTTTTTTTTTTCAATTCGAAAATAATTATCGAGTCGGAGCAATTGTCCGGTGGGTGAAAGCATACAGCTGATTCTTGCTCTGTTAGGGCAAAATTCCCCCTTCGAAATATCGTCATACTTTCGAACCTCGACTCTGCTATCTTTTGTTTCATTTCTTTTAGCTTTGACCTCGTTAATTCTGGCGGGTTTGCTGGCGTTAGGGAAACCGAGGCCCTGGCCATGAAGCTCTTTATCTTGTTGTTTTGTATCGTGTATATAATGTTTATTATATGTGGGCGGTATCTGTTTATAAGAATCGGCGGGAAAGGGCCACAAGACACTAATTTTCCCTGGGCTGTCACTTCACTTACTTTCTTTCCATTTGCTTTCTTGATGTTTGTTAGTATAGTCCTGCACAAAATAAGTTGGTTAAAAAAACAAACTCTTTTCTCTCTAAAACTATCTATCTATCTAAATTACCTCGACGGTCTTATGAAATCTTTCACGAGTTGTCTCATCCATTTCTTGGGGGATTGTTCAACCAAGCAGAAAAACTATTACAGTATTATTGGTAATCAGATTGATAAAACTTTTTTATGCCAGAAAATTTAGCGACGCAAGGTTTTTGTTTCGGGAAATCGAAATGTTATCTATGTGAGAGTTTGCGACTATCAACCAATAGTAAAGCATACACGGGTATCGATATATTGCCTAGTGTAACACATCATTGCGATTGTTTCCGTATATAAGAACAATAGTATCAGTGTAATAACACGCTTTCACTGGTTAAAAAGTCCGATAAGCCACGCAATTAAACTGATCTCTATGATAGTGATTATATCGATAGCAAGCAATGTGATATCAGCGTGAGTAATTCTCGCTGTATATAGATAGAATAAATTGAATAAGGTTTTTTTACGTACACAGTGGAATTCACTTTAACGAAGTGTTTTTCTGGAATAGCCACGGCTACTTACCTTTTACCATGAAAATGTCGATGAAGAAAAAAAAAATAAATAATATCCCGTTGGTTCTTTCAACAAGAAAGTAAATAGTTAAGTAAACGCGAAATCGAGAGTTAAATACAGCCAACTCTGTCTATACCGGCACGAGTGTTTTGGCAGTTTCTGGCCGTTATAACGAGAGACCGTATATAAAACTGTTACACAAGTAGGGAATTGTGTAACCAATAACCAATAATTGTGCGTTATATCTTGAGTTTGTTTCAAATGTCGATTCTTGCGAAGTTGAGCAGCATGATCGTCCTCATTTATTGCAAGCCACTTTCCGCTTTCACGGATAACATCACCAACGGTGCTAGTATAAGTACCGCAACCAAACATTCAGCGGTCTCTGCATTAGCAAAAGAAGGATTTTTTAGTTTAATTTTAATTTGACAAATTTCTCTTTTCTGCAATCCTGTTATTCCAATGCGTTTAGGTGTCTCTATGTCTGTATTAAATTTTTGGCAGAGATTCTCTTGCGTGGCATGGTAATAATTAAAAGGTTGGCTGCATTTATTGGTAATTTATGTGGGAGCTGATGGGGTTAGAGAATAAATCTGATCAACCAAATGAAAGGTCTGGTTTCATCAGCCGTGACAATAATCACTTGACTTCGCCGGTATAAAGTAAATCTTTTTATATAATTTAAAGTAAACTGGTCTACATAATTTTGTGTAACTTGTGCCGGAGCTGGTATAAACAGAGTTATTAAGATCTGCCGTTATAAAGGGTGAGATTAATATGGAATTTTTTGGTTCAGCGAAATTGGACCGGTATAAGGCAAAACCGGTATAGACAATGCCGGTATAGACAGAGTTGACTGTAATCACATCACGAAAGAATCGGTAAAAAAATCTAATGATGTAACCATTTACTGCGCTTCATATGACTTTGCGATCACAACCTACAGTCAGGTGTCAATTTTAGAATATTCGGAGCGTATCTCGAAATCTGATTGGTTTAAATGCACTTATAGAACAACGAATAGAAAAACCAGAAAGCTGTTGCACAGAATAGTGACTGACTATGACCTAAAGCCCGAAATAAAATACCCAACTTTCAAAAACCTCGAGTTTTAGGCAACAGTTTTCTTAAGTTTCATGACGTCCAGTTTGTGCAACTATTTGTGTAACTTTCCATTATCTTTATTATTACGATAACTTAACAAGATATGTAAAGCAATTACGTAAGGTATTATCGGCACGGAATTTAGTTGCACATCTTGAGAAACTCGATCATAAAATTATATTAGGCAAGCATTATCTGGTGAACGCTACGTTGAACGCAAGGTCGTAATATTCCATATCTATTGCGCCTTTTAAAGTCATCGTATTTATCTTGTAGCACGCCACAGCGACGTCAGGAATTCCAGGTTGACAACGGACCCTTTAGCAAATAAAAAAGGGAAGGAAAAGTGGATTAGATGAAGCTATAGAATCTTAAACATATGAAAAAAGTTTTTTTTTCATACCAATTAGGGAGAGCACGTTCCCATATCGAAATTTGCATACTTTCTCTGAACACGAAGACGGTGTTGCTATAGTTGATCGCTCCTGCCACTTCCAAGGAGTTTATTATGGCGTCTTGGTTTTGTCCGGCGACTCCATTTCGGTTGTTGGGAGAGGCAGGAACGTCATTAAAACCAGCGGTATTCCACTGGATCACAAGAGCCGGTATATAAGTATGTTTATTTGTTGCTTTGAGAATGAGAGAAGCAATGGCAGGATTCTGAAATGTTGTAGGAAGGGTTGAGGGAGCTAAAGATACGTAAATAACTTTATGTACAAGAAATATCAACTGCCAACTTGTACGTACTTTGATTACACTTCTTTGCGAGTACCTTGACCTTGTGCTGTTGCACTCTGTCATGGATAGACTTGAAAAGCTTTTCCATCGTAATAGTTGCAGCGAAGAAAAAGTGATATACTCTGTGATTTTTCGGTAATTTTAATTATTATTATCGTCCAATCAAATCGCGTGAACAGTTAAATATGACTATAATGCCACGCTCGCGGAGCGATTACGTGGTATATTGGTCGCCAACCAATAAATTTACAAAGATCTGGTCACGTTCTGCTCCGCCAAAATCATACGAGACACTGAATTTTTCTTGCTTGAAAAAACGCTAAGATTCTTTCACAAACATCTTCTGGAATGTGTATAAGCACCTTTTTGGCTTGTTCAGGCATTACGTCTAATAACCACGCTATATGAATTTTACCCTTCCATGGTGAACTAATACACAGTGAAAGTCGATGTTCGGGACCAGCGTTTTAATCCGTAATATCGACTTGTGAGTTTTATATCAGATATTATTTAGTAAACAAATTCCGTTCTCCGTTTTATTGACGGTCCGTTATATCGATGGTCCGTTATATCGACTTTCACTGTGTATATTGTTTTGACTTACTACAATTTCAGTTGCTATCTTCTGATCGAATATCGTGGTATACAATACTAAACCCAGTTACGGTTCAAACGAAAATTCAATCTTGTTATAAAAATATATACTGTATATTAATATGTCAAACCCTATCTATATCACATCAACAAAGTCCTATCTAATACTAAGTTTATTTATACGGTTAGCATTATATGAAACAACGTAAAACAAAAATTGAATGCTGTTACAGGTATATTAATATATGTAAGTCTAAAACCTAAAAGCCTTCAAGCATATTAATCTCTATAATCGATTAAATTGTTTAGAATGTATTTAAATGGACCCTACACTCCCAAAGAATGGGATGAATATTGCAATAAGCACAAGTTCGCACCAATGAAACTCCTGAAGAGTGGAAAGAGCGAATTAGGACCCGCTTAACATATTTCAGAGAAAATGAACTTTTTCCCGGATCAGAGTAAAAGATATCTGAAGCTAGCGCTAGGAAAACAATACTATTTCCGGATGGCGGTTCTTATTCGCCTAAAATTGGAATTGCAATATGCTTCTCTTGTGATCTATTAGTATATACTGGACAAAGAAAAAAGAATATAGGAAATTATAACCATATAGGAATGGAGAAAGGCATTGGAAATTTTCATGTACCGGAAATAATACTGTGGTGTAAATTATAAAATTAAACAAAAATCCAATTCTGGATATAATTATGACAATAATTATGCATTACGTCGTTATGGGTTATGGGAATACAATGCAATCAGAAAACTCAAACAATTGGCAAAAGATTCAAGCGCGTATAATAAAGATACAAAGAAAAATCGTGGAGTGGATTTACCCAGAAACTCGCCTTACACTATGCATGTTTACAAAATATTAGAGCAGAAATACGCACTTCAAACTAGTAACGTACCTATTTAACGATCTTATGTGTCTAATTTCAAAAGCGTGCCCCAACCCAAACGAATATAGAGCGGATCCTCTTTCGCTCTAGTCAAGTCAATCACAACGAACTGCCGACCTTGCAATTCTTATCGATTATATATATCAATGGCGTTACGCCATTTTTTTGTATAGCGCCTAACAATATCAACCAGTTCATCATATGTACCGGCCCTATTAAAGAGTATAATATAATCTAATTAATTTCGGACAGTCGAGTTACGTAGATTGAACTGATGTTGGAATAGCGTCCCTCATTAAAGTAAAGGATGATTTTTTTGAGGCTCATTACATAAGTCTTCGAATATAACTACCGTCCTTCTTTCAGGAGAAAATTCGTCAATCTTGGTATTTTGTCAGGCTTCATCGATCGGAACGATGTGGCTTTGGACTATTCGTAATGATTTGGTAACAATCTCTCAAATGTCTATCCTTAAGATGGTGTCCAATCAAGACTAGATCGTCATTTTATAAAACGTGTCCAACATTTAGAGAAACATCGCTATCGGTTTGACTGTATTAATGATTTTGTTTCTGTCTGGGAGCATACTGTATATACACGTAAAGACAATTAACTCATTACGAAGTAATTTCCCTACAAAAAAGCTGAAGTTTTATGTTATCAGATACAATGTGCTTTTCAATAAATGACGTCCGACTCAAATATAATTGTTAGCGCCTCTATTATTAGTATTAAGTATACAAATTGCTGTTATTTATTTACATCCTAAGACTAATGTCAAAAAGGCAATCACCGATCATCAAACTAGACAACCAACCTAATTTAGATATTCACGTTGGATGACCTGTTAAGTTTTTCCTTCAAACTTCGTAAGGTACTTTGAAAACTCTAAAAGCAACTCGATGATTCAACCTGTTTGTAACTATTTCATTTAGATCCGATAGTCACCAATATTTATAACATCAATTTAAAATCGGTTTGTTCCTAATAATTGTCTTATTTGTAGGCTCCTGGAAAGAGGTATGTGCCTTTTGTAGACGAGCTCGAGCTAACTCGTTATTAATAAAGACTCACATTTTTACCAATAGTTCGAGTAGGTTTGATTAAATTTGTTATTTTATTACACATCACATTGATAACCCATTATAAATACACCGAATTTTGTGGTATAGTTAAGCGCTCCATAAATAAAAATGTCTATTAACAGGAGATAAGGAATGAACAGCCCTAATATTAAGGGGAAAGTATATATCTATATATCTACACCTAGACTATGGGGGCAAATCCGACAGCCAACTTTTCAACATCATAGACCGAGTACACGTTCTTGAGGAAAGTGTCGCCAACCAACCACTGGTCAGGACCACCAATTACACCACCAGAAATACCTGAAACACACTCATTATTTTGTCCAGTGGGAATAGCCGCGAGATCCTTGGTACTAATTTCGAAGTTTTTGCCACCGAATGTAAGCGATACTACTGATTTAGTGTCACAAGGGACAATAAAGTTGTCACCACTCTGCTGAGAACCTGGAATTTGCGCGTGAATGGCCGCGGCATCGTCAGGGGGAGCGATCAAGAGGGTCGTGCCGGTGTCAATGATAGCAGTCTTCTGCTGGAAATTAAGTGGCTTGCCATCAACGGAGGCATCGTCCAGTGCGATTTCCCAAAAACCTTGGTTACTGACTAATTTGTTGAATGAAATATCTCCCTTGAATAGAGTGTTGTCGACTCCACCAATGGTAAGTTGACCTTGAGTGTTATCCTTTTCGCGACCGAGGAAGAAACCAAACAATGGCTGTTGGACAGTTCCTTGTTTGACCAAACTGTCGAATGGTGTGACAGCTCCTTGCGAGCTCAATTGATCTAAACCCATACCGAGGATACCATCGAACTTTGAACCGGCGAATTCTTGCGACTCCGTGGTGGTGAGGCCGAACGTTTGCTTTTTGACGGTGAGACCGGCAATCGAGACATCATCAGTAGCAATAATACCAGAGACTGAACCAGTTCCGTATTGAATCGAGAACGGCTGGTTATTAGTCGAGAAAGTTTTCGACTTGGTGGTATCGAATACAGTGTGCTGTGTGCAAGCAGTATCTTTACAATTTGGTCCGGGTACCCTAATTATCGAAAGGGATAATAAAATTTGATAAGCAAACGCGCATATATAATATAGACAATATGATCAAAAACCGTGGAAATGCGAAAAACCGAGTGTATCTAAATAAATTCCTTCTCTCTCTGCTTACCATAAGTCAGACGAACCAGTATCGAAGATGGTGTTGAATGTCTGTCCACCAATGGTAATTGGTCCAAAGTAACCAATGTCATTTCCTTCGTTGGAAAGAGGGTCGTTGGCAACGCCACCAGAGGCTGCTCCACCGCTAGTTCCATTTTGTTGACTACCTGTTTCTGGGATCCTATTAGTGGTACCATCTGCGGCGGCGATCATTGGCTTCTTAGCCTCGTCGACCAATTTTTGGAAAGCAGCTGCACTGATACCAGCTTTTCCTGCATCGACTAGTCCTTGAGTATATTTGAGGTATTTCTTAAATGGGCGTTTGTTAAAGAGGTCAACTTGCTGTTTCCAAGTAAAGAGGCTACTAGGACCCTTCTTTTTGATGGTGATGGAATGAGTTCCCGTGCTGACTGGTGCTGCATTGATGCTGCCGGCAGTTATGGCGAGAGCAAAGGTGAGAATGTGGGCGAATTTCATGGTGTTTTTATTAAATAATATATGAAACAGAACCGGTCTGCTAGGTGGATAGTCTAGGTGTATTGAGATATATAGAATGAGAGTAATGTGTGGGTTGCAATTGAACAGACCTGGCTGTTTGAATTGCAGAGATGATTGTGATCTTGAGGAAAAGAACCCTCCCTGGTCAGCATATTTATAAATGTTTTCTTTGTATCGTGGCGTAGTGGTTTAAACAACCAGATCAAAGTTGCGCAATAAAGTGCTTACTTAATTTAGATATCTGGCTATTTTGTTGCACCGAACGCAGAACACAAATAACGCAACATACAACTATATTAAACGCAATTATACAAAATAGGAAGCACATCAATGTTCAACCCTTAACAAGTGTTTGAAGGAAGTGTCTTGCATTCATCTCAACAAATCGATTGATTGGTTTGTCAATCGCACAAGGAAGTCGTTGAGGGCTAATTATATCTTGATGTTTCATCCTGGTGAAACATAAAACCTTTTGTAAGTGCATTTTGGGAAAGTGGGTTTGTCTAGCTGTGTCATCTAACGTGCTACGAAATTTTACCCCTTAGAAATTAGAATATTATCATCGTGATCGGCCGACGTCGATCGTAACGTTCAACTGGCATGTGCGAACTATGCAGTTGGCCCAAAATTAGCAGACTAAAATGCATCAAATCAGCGAACTCTTGAACCGAGACTAGCTCACACGTGTTGACCAACCTCCTTGCTGAAAGCGAGAGTCGGATATACTACGTCATTATACATATTATGTGGAAGTTATATGATGATATACAGAGAATGCTTCGTAGACATGTAGAGCACGCTTGTCTGCTCTAAAGATCTATTGGTAGACAGTCTGCCTCAAAAAGTAGAGGCCGTATTAAACATAACAGTAATAGAGCCTGCTCTAATGCATTAATAATAGATAAAGGTTATTGTTATTATGTATATAAAAATTAAATTTGATGATCTTATATTCTTAACTTTATTATTATATCAATCTGACCAATAGCGAGCGCAATAAAAAGTACCAACTTACTACGAGTATAACAAATTAATTAAACAACTTTACGACTAGTTGTTTGGTTGCCGGCGGTAACATCAATATGGAGAACAGTAAGTATCAGGATATCGATGACTGGTACAATTATCAACGGAATTAACGGGACTAAATGACATAATGGATATATCTCAGAATCAAAATATGTAAAGCCCTCACGATAAACGGCGTAAATTTATGAATAGTAAGCAAGGCTGGCCTTCTTGTTGTTGCACACGATTTATGGTTAAATTCAACTATGCTATTACTATGCCTGATGCCAAATTGTGATGCAGTATCACCACTATTCACAATGTTATCATATTGTTCTTGTATGGCTTTATGTACATAGATTTTTAACATTACATACTAATATCGTACATGCCGCATGGAATAGGTTGGACGAAGAGCTATTGCCAACTATTCTATCGCTACAGTTTAACTAAGATGCGACCTATTGCTTGAGAATTCCACAACCGTAAATACATAGAGTATAAGCAGTCCTTCTCTAATGTTGCTCATGTATTACACGTGTATATTTGCATACAATAGCAGTAGTTCATGTGGTCGATATATTATTCATAAATTTGCGTACCTGATTCTTACACTATTTCCAATCTTCCACGTACATAAAATGGATTACGTGATGATAAAGCTGTACATACTGCGCTGATAATGTCGTGGGGGGGGGACAAATTGGCATTAATTATCCGCAGGTTTCAAAAGTTAAGCACCCAAATTATGTAAAATGACAACAACGGTTTCTTAATGTATTAAAGGCAGCCAACAAGTAGCCATTCTAGGAATGAGTTGTAATCTATCAACTTTGGAATTAACTTTTCTTGGGGCGAAGAATCAGAAAGATCACCGAACTTGATATCGTTTATTAGAATACCAACACTAAATAATTCTCTCATCACTCTTAGTAGGCACCTAACGTTCCTTCATATACCAAACAGTATTACTGTTATACTTAATATGTTTGGTAGGCAAAGTTATTGCGACTTATGAAAGTCATTTACTGTAATAGAGAAATTGTTTTCGAAGGTTGAAGGTTTATCCGTAATATTCATAGTAATTGCAAACTTTTAAGTTATTGATTACTTTACATATGCGTGACGTTGATGTGCATTCTATCGATGAATTAGACTCGGAAATCCCCTTTAATAATATTATAATCAAATTTTTATACCATAATATGTCATAAATATATCTTGTCCTTTGGCTTTGGGATAACAACAACAAAAGCGATGTCAGCATGACCTTCTTTTCCGCTACCAAGTTGTGCATTAAATCAGTCAAGCAAGATGCTAACTGTTCAATCTCTTATCAATAGATTGAACGCTAATCCATTCAAAATCGGATTTTCGAAGCAATTTAATATCTTCATTTGTTTTGCAAGTTTCATTTGTTGCTTTAAGAGAAGATTAACAAATGGATTTGCATAATTATATGATTTACATCTTGCTTCTAACGGACATCCTTTTTTGAGTAAACAAATCAATTTAGAAACGCTCGGCTTTTATTTATTTAATCTCGCTGATGGTTTTGGTATTGCCCTTTCGGGGAGAAAATGTCATGAAATAATGTGTACCTACTTATCATTGTCAATTGGGCGAATCTAATGCAAGTTTAAGATGTCTTTTTGTGACCTATTCTTGAATGACTAGTCAAATACTCGCTCATCATTCTTTGTTCTTTTCCTTTTGTTCCTATTAGTGTAACCTGCGTGTAGAATAATAATATTGACTCACGTTGATTGTCATGCAAATAGGTAACGTGACATCGCATCCACATTTGTTTTCCAGTTCAATACTTGTGCTTCATACTTTCAGTCAGGAAGTGTCCGCATTAATTAATTAGGCAAAAATGATAACAAAAATTCACCAGGCCTTTAAATTTCATATTTGTACAAAACCCCGGAGCATTATCGCTATTACTATGCCAAGAAATGATCGTCGATAATTAATGTTGAGTAACACAGTCGGCCGTTTTCTTGTTCAGTTGATTCAGTTCTTTATCATTTATCACTCTATTGTAAAGCTAAAACGGTTACAAGCATGTCTCAGGCCAGGCTTATTGTCTGTACTGTGAGTTACAAATATAAGCTCTTTTTATATACATCAAGTGAAAACTGCATGTAACAAAATAGTCTCGCTTCAATTCAAGCGCAATTTTTTATTTGTTAGACGACAAGGTGATTGCCGATTGGAAGCGCTTGACTGGTTGTTTGTGGAGAAATCTAACTAATATTGCGTGCAAATTCATGTGATTTAGACTTGTAACAAGTAATGATTGCCTCAGGGTCAATAGTATCGCTTTGTTCGTTTTCCAGAAGAGTATATCAGGATTTTATCGTATCCTTGAGCGTAATTCTACGTATCGATTGGATTAAAATCCTTCAAGTGCGCTTGGAGTCATTGTATTGCTGGAAAATCTATCATATATCTTGGTTGCATTACAAATTTCATTGTGAATTCGTCAATTTACAATGGATATTCTCGAACAAGCTGCTTTTTCCAAAGTAAAACAAACCGTTACTAATTACACTGGCTTGCAAATAATATGTATAGCTTCATAAGCCATGTAACCGTCTGTATATTATGATTTCGTTAGCACTTTACCTTATGAAGCTAACAAAAAGCATACTCATATTGTTATTATCATCAAAAATTGATAAATTACGGGATAAAAGACTAATAAATCAGTTAAAAGACTATCATTAGAATCAAATACGCGTTAACAAAATAATAAAATTTTGTGCAATTCATAATAAAATGTAAATTTACCGATTAAAATTTCTATTAAAATTTTTATTAAAATTATTTCATAGTGCAAGGTAAAGGAAATTATTATCATGGCATTGGTATCAATACGAATTGTAGTTATAATAAACTCAATGACACTCTTGCACTACATTAAAGTTTTCGAACTTATTCTCATAGTTGTGAAATTAATATGATAAAATAACAAGTAAATAGACATTATAAAAAAACTTCATATGCTGAATCCCGGAAATTACTTATAAATTAAAATGTTGGAATTGGAAATTAACCTTTTGAGCGTATAGAAGTCATTCGCCAAGCGTTAAAAGTCTTCTATGTTAATAACTACTTCTGCTAGTTATCTTTCTTCAAGATATTATCTATTTGAAGCAATTCTACGGAAAAATCTTTATGACGGCGATTATTTTGCCCAACGAACAGAATACGTAAATATAATTAGAATTAGAATTCTAGCTAGGTGTGTTTGATAATTGCGTTAACAATAATTTTATTACTCACAACGGCTTTTGACAATGTACAGGAAATACAAAAACGAATGTAGACTTTATTCTGATAAAATAAATTCTAGACTTAAAAGGTAGCTTACATTGCGTGATATGGCTGGGAGGATTGTATAGCAGACACAATAAACGTTATGTAACGCGAGCAAATAATTCGTGACAACGCGTTGCAAGCGTGGTTGCTTAGATCTTGTTTAATATTGCGTTTATTATATTAAGATTTTTTCTTCCTCCTTTATTACAACTATTATTTTTTAATTTGATACGTCCTTTTTTTCATTACGTAGCGTACTGTATATTATCTATTAAAGGCTTTCATAAAAAGCTAGTCGATCGTTCCAGCGCTGTCTGTAAAAAATACTTGCCAAGTTCAGTGATCTTGGCAAAAATTCACATGGTCTGCCACGCCGATCATTTTGCCAAGAAAATTTACCCGTCTGGCGATCAACGCCCATTTAATATTTGCGCCGAACAAGTTTTCCGAAAATTTTTTTCCTCGTTGGATTCCCATTGTCATCGCAATCGCCATTAGTGACCAACTTAATTATGATTCAGTCGATCCTTGTCGAAACATCACATCTTCACGCAAAGTCTCATTGTACTGTATGTGCGTTTCTTTCTATTACGCTGAGTCGAAGTTTGTAATTCGATTAATTGGATTGCAGTCGTTAATATCCTCCGTCTAAGCAATGCCAGGAAGAATGGATGAAATAAATTCGCGTCGTGTTGCTTCTTTTGCGTTGTGATGTGAAAGCAAGTCTTAGCTTTATAGCTATATCTTCCAAAACGTGCTCCAATACATTTCTATCAGTATTCTCAGCGGATTCTCCATCGAACCTAGGCAGCAAATAAAACTGTCGACTGTTAACCCTAATAACGTCATGCTCCGATAAAAAGTCCGCGACGAAAATGGCTGCTACAAAATTAATTTCTGTTAAACATGCTGAACCACAGAACAATTCATATTCCTTGACGAGAATCAACTCTACAAATATAGTACTTCATATTATTGAGCTTGATTAACAATTTCAATATTAAATTCAGCACCAGTGAGATATGATGTTGATCAGATGTCACAGAGGCCAATTACTGAGGAAGTTCCAGAGATGGGGATAATTGCACTATAACTTATTCTCTTTGTCTTCAGTCCTGGTTTCTCATTTTCCACAATTAGAGACAGCATTACTAGATTAACAAATTGCAGAATTGGCACACATAGCCATTTGAGTATTATATTATCGATTGAATAAAAACTGCCAAGACTCTCATAACAATTTTTGTGTATCCAGCTATAATATAATATCAGGAGAAACTGAGTTGTTACTGTCGTTTATTTACAGCTAAAGTTCCGGGGGCAATGCTTATTTAAGGTGTATTTTTTGTGAAAACGAGAACCTCTCTTTTTTTGCTTAAAAAAATAAAATAAAATAACAAGTTCAACATGCTTGGGCTTGGTAAGAGGTGAAGTAAAATTTTATTCAAAAATGTTCCAAAATTATGGCAAAGTAATGCTAAGAGACGAGTTAAAGCAATTTATGGAAGAATATTCCACAAGCAACCCTTATTAGTTTTATAGACTCGATGAAACGAAGATGTGAATTAATTATTGAGCACAATCGCGAGCACGTATCAGTGGTTAACGATTTTTCGTATGGTATCATTACGCGTGACCGCTTTCGCGGATATATCGCATTACATTATTCGAATAATCATCATCCTAGGACCTCTTTCACAATAAGGGGCTTTATTAGATACTTTGACTGTCGGAAAAAATATTTTACAGACAAGACTATGGAAAATTTGGAATTATTAATTTAACAATACTGTTAATGGTTGTAGATATCGTGAGTTGTTAGTATCGCGTAATGAAACAACAACTCACATTCAAAAACCTTGGATTATTTCTACTTTTATTCGACAATATGTATTTACAAAAATAAACTTATACTGCAGACATGTATCAGCCGCTGTCCGGGCAAGTTCTTGGTGTTGGAACTCAAAATAATTAAAACACAACAACGGTCCAAAATAACCCTTTTAAAAGACAAAACGAATAGCATCAGAACATTGCTAAAATATTATGCAACTTGGAATAAATTACTTAATTGCTACGATGTCTGAAAATTACTACAGTCGCTTAACAAGAGTAATGCAAGCTCAATTTATGGAAGATTTCTCTAGTAAAAAGGCCTTCCACAAGGAAAGGCTATGTTAGATAAAAAGCAAAAGTTCTTATCGCAATATTAGTATGATAGGTTCAAAAAGGTTTGTGCCCGAAAAAGTCAGCACCCATGAATGTTGTTTTCTATCTAATAAATTTCATTTCAGTGACTTCGTTGCACCTCATCATACCGATAAGAGCATTTTTCACCAGTTGGTTGGCACTCATTCCCGGGAAAACGACTTAGATATCTCACGTGAGCAACTGATAATGTTGGCGAAGCTAACAATACTTTGCCAAATTATATCCAACAAACGATATTATCCGTAAACAGTGCGTGACTGTCAACCGGATTCCAACAACGTGCTTAAAACGATGCAAGTTAATGCAAACGAGTAATAATGGGACCGATGTTTTTATGCTTTTCTAAGCAATAACGTTATTATTACAAGTAAATAAAGTATACCGATATTATACCGATTTGGGCAGTTGTGATGCGGGAAGATGCGAGGTTTGATGACCTAAGCCATATTCTAAGATTTAAAAAAAAAAGTCGCTACTTTTCGTTTAATTAACGACGCAAAAAGGGGGATTTAGCAGATTTACCAGGCGTTTTCTAACACTTTCATAGAGATTTCTCTCTTGCCGATTTAAAACATATAGGACTACGGATTGAAGAATTGTCACCTTTACTGTTTGTACGAAACACTACCACATCTACCGCTGCACAGCCAGGCAAACTACGTCTTGTCGATTTTCGAAACTAGTTGATGCACGGAAAATGGTCATATTATCTCGCAAAACAGCCTTGCGACACAGTGCTCGTTCCATAAAGAATGTAGACAAAGGCTGTGTAATTCCCTTAACGTCATTGTAACGCTACAGCCATGCAGAAAAATGAAGGTAGCCTGATATTACCCGATGAAACCATTCTCAAACCTGACCGATATGCACACTTCACGCATCCCTGCAATTTCTTTTGAATTCCCAATTGCTTGTCTTGTTAGCGTGCAACATCTTTCTTCTTCCCCAAATGGATGCAACCGGGTTTTAAAAATTGTCGGTAATCCTGCAAGAACAGTCAGACGTTCTTTCTGAAACAACAACCAAAGAGACGGGTTGACTCCTTATGATCCGAATGAAGAAGTCTGTTACACCAGGAATATATACCTCATTTCCATGAATTCAAACTGTCATATGATATCTCATATTAGATGCTGTGTCCCCCATTTCCCAGTCCAGTCAAAGCTAGAGCACTCAAAGTTGCATCTCCCTCTATAGACCATTCGACACTGTCCTCCGCGACATAGTAACCAAGTGTCAAATTGCTACATATACTTACCATACTTCTTATTATTGAATATAACTGCGGTAAGACATTATATACGGATATGATATAACTTTAGAAAGAAAGGCAGCCAGACATATTCCCACGCACCGTGTTCAGATGTTCGTTCGTCCTCTTAAACTATCAACTTCCCAAGTCCGAATTCATGCACCAACTTTAATATTTGACATACTTGTAAACATTTAATTATTGGGTTATATAGTATTTATCGATCAATTCTAATCACTAATTACATTTCTAATCGAATTAACAGACACCGGAAGCGGAAACAACAGATATTCGCCTATACTCTAGACATAACAACAACTGGCTACACTAGTTAATGCCTGAACATAGATACGCTTTCCCTAATCACAACTCTCCACTTGATAGCTCACCAATGTCATTCAAATCTGCTCCTGTTGAGCCTCCCATGCCAGCTACAATGACACCCTCGCCTCCTTTCCCGTCTCCTACTGGTGAACCATTCTTATCACGCTCATTGCCTCCACTCGAGCCTCAACACTCTGCCATTCCATCTTATTTAACTAATCAACGACGAGGCTCGATTACGGACCCATCTCTCCACCTTTCTGTTCCCAAACCAGAAATACCTAGACAATATTCGCAAACAGATATAAACTTTGCATCCAACGCTCCAATTTCACCTCCAAATGAACGAAGAGGGTCATTTGTAATGGATAACTACCCGGCTTCCCCCTCTTCATCTCTTTCCCGACCGCCTTCGGTAAAGAGCGAGCATTCATTTCCACTAATGGATTCGAGGAATAAGACCTTACCATCAATCAGTGCTAGCGCTAGCCCAATCAGAGATGGTTTTCCAGGGCCACTCATGAACCCCGCATTCCAAGCTCAATTTGCACAGAGACGACACTCTATTGCGGTCGGTGAAGTTGTATCTCCAGCAACTAAGCGAAAGAGCTCACTTGGTGCTTCCGTGCTTTCCAACTCTATCAGTGCTGAAGATTATGCTGGCAAACGAAGAGATTCAATGACTGATCCGATATCAAGACTATCGCTCTACGACCGTCGTAGCTCATATTCTGCCCCATCTAGTCCGCCGGCACAACCATCTCCGTTTGCTTCATCGAGTAGTCCAATGCCAAAGCTCAATGTGCATGAAGTCGATAATAGTCTACAGGCACATGCAGATGCGACTGGCTTACACCATCCCTACGGAGAAAGCTCTTCTGAACTCCCGCCTCCTAACAACATGTCTCATCTCCAAGATCAAACGGATACTCAGGTTGCATACCCTCCATTCAATCACCGTGTTTCACAAATTGTACATGAAGATGTCAATGGCGCCCCAATATTAGCTCGCAGAGCGTCTATGCCTCAGATGAGTCTTACTTCTCGATTCAGCGATCACAGTCAACAAGAGGCCACGCCTATGGATGTCGATCGATATCGATCTCATGGCTATGCCACTCATAATCATGCCTATCATCCATATGCATATGAGTATTCGGGATATATTCCAACCACTCCAACCATCAAAGATACACCTTACTCTCGCTCACCCGAGTTGAGAATTTCTCACAAGCTTGCCGAACGCAAAAGGAGAAAAGAGATGAAGGATTTGTTTGACGAATTAAGGGATTCATTGCCGGTTGACAAGAGCTTAAAGACTAGCAAATGGGAGATTTTGAGTAAAGGTATGTAATGTCTAATTAAGTGCGTAGTACTTTACATGAGATGTGTGTGTACACATTTATCATATTACATTATTATTTATATTCTCCCAAATTAAATATGCTTATTCAATTGTCTAGCTGTCGACTATATTAATAGACTTAAACAGAACCAAGACGATTTAAGCAAGGAAGTAGAATCTCTGAGACAACAGTTAGCAGCTTTTAAAGGCTGTAGCAGCAATAGCAGCAGCAGCAGCAGCGGTAGCAGCAACAACAACAACAACAACAACAACAACACCACCACCACCAATAACAGCAATAGTAACAACGTCAACAACAACAACAACAACAACGGCAACAGCATCAAGTAAGTTGCACACAACTATCATTCACTGTATCAATGATATCCAATCAGTTTCTATGGGACTAAATAATATTCCTTTTCCGGTTGATAGTGAAACAGGTCCTTCACAGTCAACCTCTTCATGAACCATTGTCAGGAAATTGAACATTCCTGATAAAAGTCCGTCTTGCCCTGTTATAATGGACAAGCACCATCTCTTTGTGCGGCTTTCAGTTGCACTTGCTATAGATCAACTTACAATACGGGCAGGCCGATTGATTGCTATTATGATTCTTTTTGGTTTCCCTCTTACTATTCCTGTCTATCTCTCGTATTAAATCTGATATCCCCTGTAACATATTTCCTTTCCTATAATTGAGAAGATGACTTTCTTGGTTATTTCTTTCTTTATATTTGTAAATTTGACCCTTTCTTGTGATGTCTTTCTGTTTTATACATTGCTTTTGGTGGATTATCATCTAATCGGGACAACCGTGTTATATTAAGACACAACAGCGAATATCAACTTTAGTAGATCTTATTCTTTTGTCCCTGTATATTCTATAATATTATGGGAGTCATTGATTTACTTCTTTCCTCTCTCTTTTTTATCTTTCTTTGTATTAGTTTGTAAATGGGCATTAAGAAGTCAAGTGATTTACGATAGATGTAAACTGTGAAGTAGAATTTCTATAATGTTTGTCATGCCCAAGTATGCTTGTCGATTGAACGGCAATTGGGTTTGATAAGCGTGAATATATATACACATATATACATATGTGACTGTATCTGATAAATTAAATGCCGAGCGTGTGATGTAACGGACTTACATTTGTACTCAAATAGTGTTTGAAATAAAAGTCTGGTCGATTGATATTCATAATTTATGCATTTTGCATTCTTATTGATTCGATTGCGCATGTGATGATTTACATATTCAATCATAAATGTACTACCATAGAAACTCCAAAAGTCTAAAAAAAAAAAAAGAAAAGAAATAACCCAGGACCCAAACAAAGGCATACAATAACAATCTACACTATTAACATAAAAATGGCCTCTATTTTGATTACTTCGGCACGCCATGAGACTATCAATCCAGATTAGCGATTTGGTAGAATTGGTCAATCTGGCATCAACAAGAAGACAAGTGTACATATCAGCATCCCGCCAACTCTTCCATCAACATCGATTACCCAAATTGGTAATTATCATTACCTTCGAGATCCAATCTATCATTTCTTGTTTAGAAGACGCTTGTAGCATGTAAGCGTTGTTGTTCGTATAAATAGAAAAGACGTATTGACGCTATAAAACCAAATATGGTTATAAAGAGTCTGTATTAGTCATGTTCACATGTGTACATACTGTTCCCAATTATCAAGCTCACCTTTAACATATCTTCTCTTTCTTTCATGTAGTCAACGCGTACAGACGACAGATTTATGGCTCCAAGTTCTTCTGTTTCTTTTTGTGACTCATAGATGAATAAATATGGCCTACAAGATAGCAAAGACAAGTGTAAGTATGCTTTTCCAACACTACATACAAAATATAAAAACTAATGATATACATTACCTTCTCAAGACATACCACCGCTTCACCCAGTGATCGTCAGCATTCTCTGGCGTATTCAGATAGCCTCTTTTCGTTATTTGGTCACTACACAATACAAAAAAATGTCAGCAAACAACACAAAAACGCAAGCTACTGTTAGTCCACATTTCCAAGCATGAACTTACGTCTTCCCGACCATTCGCACTTGAGCAACTAATTTGGTGTCTTTAGTATGTTTGTATGTTTCTGCGTCTGGATAAGATCCTGACAAAGGCGGATCTTGATTAATTACAATCTATAAATTATCAAACTTGTTAGAAACATGTTAAGATTCCGACAAACGCCATAATGAACACTATATTACCTCTTTTGTCGTGCCCCATTTCTTCTTCCACAAATTAACTGCTTTCTTAAGTATCTCCTCGTGGCTTGTAGTGTTATTCATCTTACTACTGGCGCCAGCAACGACTACACGCGTTTCATCAAGGTTGTGGACCTGTCTCATAAACTCTACCGCTTCTCGTTTGCGTATTGATTCGCCTATTCGTTTATAGTCCTTGACTAATGATACCCCACGTGGTTTCCAATTACCAAGTAACTCTTCGCCGCGCACGTATTTATTCGCAGTATTCAAACGCCAAAGCTCTGAAATCTTGCGTGTCATTGGAGGTTTAAGCGTTATAGAAAAAAGTCCACTGGTCTTCCATAGTACTTTTGATGAGTTCAACAACTGTATCAATTTGGAAGGTGGTCGAGCTTCTCTTCCTTGTATTTGTACAGCAATATCCATATTGAAACAGATGGGTTCAACGCATTTCTCAGCTTCCACGTACCATGTTAATCTCAATAAAACTCGACTATTAGATTGAGTTGTGCGATTGAGGAATAGCGAGCCGTGTAGTGTACTATCCCACGAACATTGAGCTACAAGAGTACTCGTTCCATCTATATTGAACTCGACTTTGTGGGGAGGTACTATGTTCATTTGCACATCGTTCTGTGTAGGCGACTCGGCTAATCTACCCTTGCCATCAAGTAATCGAACATGGCCAATTTCCATCTTGGTTACACGAGTCCATGGAAATTGTCGACCCGAATTATGAGTGAGTGTTAGCACAATACGACGCTGTAAGCCTTGTCTTAAGAAAAATGCACCTGGATCAAGTGAATTCTGTGATAGCACTTGTACTGGCACATAGTCTCCACTGGGAGCCATCTCACAAACTTGGACCCACGCGACGACATCGTGCTTCTCCTCGGCAACAAGTTCTTCTTCTGATCGTCGTTCACGGGGAATAACACATTCGGGTAGACTGTCGCCAACACCTGCTTGAATCTCATCCCATTTTTCAATCTGCTGCAAAACGCAAGGCTTCGCTTTCCCGTATATTTCGAATGCCAACATGCCGTTCGTAAGTACCTCGACTATTGCTGGTGTAAGCGCCACTGACAAAGTCTGTGCATAATCAAAGCGAATTGGTCCTGTAGCAAAATCACTATGAAAATCTGTAGCATAAATGTGTTCCCCTGATGATAGAGGAGGAACCGCTCCGAAAGACGAGAGTTTAAACTGAACATGGACTTGAGTGTATTGTTCTTCATCCATTCCAGTGAGCTCCTCAATCCTAACCTCAAATACGGTATTTTCGGAAGGATCTTTCGATTGCTTGGAATCACTGATAAATTTAATCCGAACTAGGCATTGAGCTATGGCTTTTCCAGAATAACGGCAGATAACGGGAACTCTTTGTTCGTATTCAGACTTCAAAATCAAACATCTTAAAGCCATAGACGCACTCCCAATGAATGTAAATTGAGGACAAGGATTTTCGTAGAAAGGATCTTCCCAGTTAAAATGCTTACTGTACTGAGGTCGGTCAATAAAATTATACAAGTTGCGCATCTTTTGCATACGAGCTTTCAGTTTGTCGAGTGACCATACATAAACCACTCCATTCTTGAAGTCGATTACTTTCACACCAACGCACGGTTTCTTAGACAGATGCAGGGAAGTATCCTCGTTAGTATTGTATTGATTTAATGCTGACGTGCTTTCATAAAACGAAACAGGGTTGGTATATGGTTCATCTTCGATAATAGTAAGTTGATATTGAATTTTCTTTCCGAGCTCCCTACTGATGACGTTCGCTTCTTTTAATACAACTGCGTTGCTTAGTATTGTTTCTGCCATTTGTACATATCGTTGATGTTTCCACTTCTTCAGCGTCTTGTGAATCAAACGCAGCTCTTGGTCTGTGTACGGTCGGAACTCGGCAAAGTGACGATGATCGGATGTCGCTTGCGCGGCAGTTAATTTAGCCATTTTTTCTTTATACTCTTGAGCTTGAACCTCGAGCATTCTTTGCATTTCTTCTTGGACCATTTTGAGTTTTTCTTCCATTTGTTTTTTCTCGGCCTTCAATTCGTCGGCCTCCAAACTAGAAGCTGTCAGTACACGCATCTTCTCTTCATATTCTTGTTTCTGTGATTCAAGTTGTTGTTGCATCGCTTCTCCTACAAGTCTCTGCAAGTCTTCATCGGGTAAATTTCCAGGCCCGTTTAGTGCTGCTTCCTTCTTGGCATAGCTCCAGTCGATTACCGCCTCGGACATAAGCGAAGCAGTAGATGTAGGTGAATCCGCCCTTGGTGTATCCTCACCGCTATTGTGCTCCTTGGCTGTGAGACTAATGCTTAATGAATTCTTCGACCTGGCGCGCTCTCGTCTTACTTCTTCTGGATTATTATATCGGAATACATGAAAATCTCCCAGAATAATGCGAAAACCGGATTTTAATCTCTTCGCTTTGCTGGTCCTCATTCCATTTATTATAGTTAAGCTGTCGTTTGTAGGATACAAAGTGACTACGCCATCTTTGTTTTCGAAATAACAGTGCTCGGGAAGGATGTTTTCACCGCTCAATCGAATATCAGCGTGAACCTGGTCATCAAGACGTCCAACGCGAGTAACTCCCGACTTAAGTTGATATACTAGACATTCTGACATCAAAGGATCTTCGTTCAAATTTACTAAATGAGGAACTTTCTTAGGTGGATGAACACCAACAGCATTCTTCTCGACCATGATACCAAGCTCTTCCAAAGCCTTTTCACGTTCAAGCTGAATTTCTTGTGTACGACGTAATTTTTCTTCCCAACTCTCATTTACTTCAGTCATCAATTTTTCGGAAGCTTGAAGTTGGTCCATAAGTTCTCCCTTCTTTTTCTTAATGGTGTTACCCTCCTTGTCTTGAAGAACAACAATTTCTTCGGAATCACCGCCGCCTCCTCGAACTATCGTGTCACCAGGGCTAATACCGAGCTTAGCACGCAATTGTGACAATTCTTCCTTAAGTTCACGAATAAGCTTAGCATTAGGATCTTCGTTGACGATAGCCTTGTTCTTGATACGTTTGGCCTGATCGGCATATCTCAGAGTACTGAGTGTTTCATCATAATCTGCAGGAGAGATGGCTGCAATCATAGCGGTCTTGGAGTTACCACCCAAACTATCCTTTAGCAACCATGTCAGAACCTGTAGATTAAAAATTGTTAGTCAGTTGAGATGCTCGTCACATGAACTAAACTAAATATTCGTGTATTGTCTTACCGAATCTCTATAAGGTACGAACTGTTCCTTCTTTTTACTTTTACTACCACCAGACGGTTGATCGGCCAATGCAGCAATAACTTTCCCCAAAGTCGTCAAGGATTTGTTTATATTGGCACCTTCCTTCAGACGATCTCCAGTTGCACCAGTAGAATTGGCACGTTCAGACCCAGCTAAATCGACCAAACTATGAAAGTAGTTGTGCGTCAGAAAGGCCTATCTTGTACGAATGAAGAAATAAAAAAACATTACCTGATGCGAGATACTTTTTCCGTTTCCATATTTGTTTCCACATCTAGACGTTTTTGTGTAAGCAACAAGGTAAATACAGCATGCGAACGACTTGAAGTTGCGTTCATGTTTGTAGCAGCAACCGTTCTTGCCTTGATAATTACCAAAAAGTGAGTACGAGAGCAATGCTTGTCGACAATTCAAGCCCATGACTGACTAATATACCTTGTTACCCTCATCCATAAGATTTTCTATATCATCGAATGAATTGACCAACAATTTAGACAAATCTTCGACATATGGACCGAGTATAGGATGTTCTCTGACTTTTAGGTTGCCCTTGTTCTTCGGGTTAAGCAAATCACGAACACGTTCATTGTAAATTTCGATATACGACACTTGAACTTTGTACGTAATGTTTGGATTCTGGTTGTCGCTGATGCGTTCGAACAGAGCACTGCATGTCAGCGGGATTATACCTTTGTCTTCACCATATCCCATCTGATTACAGGGGGAAAAAAAAGCAAGAGATAAACGCAAGTGTTAAAAAGTGGCAGATTATATAAAGACTGTACAGAGTATGCCCAAAGACGCAGTATCAATATAATGAGATAAATAACCGCCAAACACCCGTAAGAACACTGTCAAACAGGGTCAGCACGTAACCATACCATCGAATAAGATTTTCCTGAACCAGTCTGTCCATCTAAAAAAATTTCGATTTATAAAAGTCTTTGTGAGCCAACCGACACATTCCTGTAAGCAAGAGCCCAATTTAGTATACGTACATGCAAAGATACAGGTATTATAACCTTCGAATGAATGATCGAGTAGTTCAACGCCAAGATCATCGTACAAAGTCTTTTGATCAGCATAGTTTGAGGAACTCTTGTCAGCCGACCAATACGATTTATCGAACGTAAAAGCCATATCTTCTTTTTTCGTGGATTTTGCATTACCGGGATCTGACAAGTCAGGCCTGTGAAGGACGGTCTGATTGCCGCGCATTTCAATTAGGCATTTTGCCCCACGAGTCAGTTCTAAGAAAAACAAGATTAGAGGCGATGAGAAACAAATTCAGTAGATTAGGATTAGCATCCTTTGGTTTCACAAAAGTGACGATGGAGGATGGTTGGCTGTAAAAGAGGAGGTTGAAATAGTATTAGCAGGATGGTCAGGATGGATACTTACCTCTCGTATTGAGGGGACGACATCTTACCACCACTTTAATGTTACCACCACCCGACATTTTTATGAATTTGTTCTATATATGTAACAGTTACAATATCTTATATCTCTTAAAACTTAGAGTCTCAGATTTTATAATACAGATGAGCAAAAGGAGAAATTTACAGAATAGATGGCAGGAAACAACTGGATACGTATAAAAATAACAAGAATGACGAGTAAAAGTCTAAACAAATATTTACGTTGGTACGTCTGCGATATAAAATTTACTCAATGGATATTTTAAATAAAACTGGAAACGGGGAAGAACATTATCGAAGCCAAGAAAACAACAGGCCACAAATCGCTGAGGACTCAGGCACGAAGACTTTTGGTGAGAGACAGGGAGTGGGGGTTAGTTATTGTTTAGACGCAGCGTGGCACCAATTTCCACGTTTAGACGTTTTCATGCGTATCAGGGATAAAATGTCGAAGTTGAAAAAATTTTCGATCGTGAAATAGTGGTCAATATTGCCTAATTTAGCATAGCTTTGATAAACCACAAATGCTGGGTATTGTTGTGATGTTTTGCTTTTTCGAATGTTGCTGATTTTTTTATTGTTTCCAGCCATAGTAATTGTCTCCATATTCTTTAGGTTGTTCCACAAGGATTGCATCTGCTGTCAATTGATATCAGTATGCATTGTTGGTGCATCGCTGTCATTTGATATCAGTACGTTGTGTGTAATATCCAGCAAGTTCTTTCTATGCGCCTAGAGGACACATAGCCTGCCAACAAGCCCTGTTTCGCATCGCATCGCCTATAACACTCTTTTGTCGAAAGGCGTATTCCCGAGGACGAAAGAAACCATTATCAGCTGCTGTCTAACAATTTCTACTAAAAATAGCAATTTGAGTTACATTAAAGAGAATTGTCCACCGAATTTTCTCTAATCAACATAGGGAATTCCTCGATATACATCAATAACAAGCTCTATTCCGCATGACTGTTCGTTGACGCTGCCACGTTAATTCGAAAGACATTCTTTAGATTTATTACATGTTAATGTCTTGGTCAACCAGTTTATAACGGAATTTCCATTAGAAAAAAAGAATGTAATCATCTTCATTTCTGGATGACATACTAAATTTATCAATTCTTTCTGGCTTGTAATTCTCTTTTTAAGATAAATTCAACCCTCTCAATAATATTATATTAGATGTTAAAGTAAGTCTTGTAACTTGTTACCCTTGCAAACAAACACGAAATGATAAAACGTTAGTATTAGGTTGTAAATTGATGCCATTCAGATCCCTGAAAATTCCACTTCGCGACTCTTTGTAAACAACACGCGTACCTTAAATACGCTCAAGAGACTTTTCTGCGGTTGCTCATCACCGTTGCCATAATTGACATACCTCGAAGTGCTTAACCCACTTTTGCGCATTCTCATTGTTGATCAGTTTGCGGAAGTAAAAGCTTCACCATAAAGCCCATTGTTTATAATAATAATACAAATAAAAGCCGACCGTAAGTGTACTAGCGCTTAAATCTAATAAATCCGGTCATCAATAGTAATTTATTCATCACCCCCTCAAAGTTTACCATATGAAAATATTTCCTGAATTTACAGTATGTACGTGTAACCTGCATACTCTATCATTCCTTTTTTTTTTTTTCCAAAGAACAACCAATCAGGCTAGTGTCACAGTCTGCAGGTTTAAACTTTATATCATACTCGTAATTTTATCAAAGGAATCGGCGCAAACTTTTCCCATCCCATTGCTGCGAAAGACGGGACACATAAATAGACTTCCGATCTATGGCTTGTTATCTTATTTCCTGACTGTACAAGGAAAGGATGGTCATTGGCAGAGAATTGACTAGTCTTGCGATCGATTGTTACATCCATCCGTGGGGTGAGAAAGTTTCCCGATGTAGTGGCATCTCATCACGTCAGCAACTCGGCACTTGTATCGAGCAAAATATTTCCATCGCGTTACAAACAAGATTTGGAAGACAACAAGTTTTATTCGGGCTGTTTAATAAATACTTCGGTGTATACATGCCCCATTATACCCCAATTTTTGTAATATAACTAGTATAATATGCCTAATAAGCAAACTACTACGCAAAATCTTAAAACATAATCTTAAAGGTATTAAAAGTTTAGAAGCATTTGCGGTGAACAATGGATGGGCCGGATTCATCATATTCTTGTTTGCTGATCCACATCTGTTGGAAGGTAGACAGTGATGCCAAGATAGATCCACCGATCCAGACGGAGTATTTACGCTCCGGAGGAGCAACAATCTTAATCTTCATGCTCGAAGGAGCCAAGGCTGTGATCTCCTTCTGCATTCTGTCAGCAATACCAGCATACATCGTTGTACCACTAGAAACAAGAATGCATTGTTATTCTCGAGTTATTTTCAAAAGTTTAATGTCGAGTATTTGATACGATACATACCCAGAGAGAACGATATTGCCATAAAGGTCCTTACGAATATCAACATCACACTTCATGATTGAGTTGTACGTCGTCTCGTGAATACCAGCTGCTTCAAGACCCAAGAATGATGGCTGGAAGAGAGCCTCTGGAGCACGGAATCTGTAAATCAATATCAACGATAATTTATTATAAACGGTTTGGATGCACAAAAAAAAAAAAAAAAAAAAACTTCCTGAAAATGACATGTAAACACACATACCGTTCATTACCAATGGTAATCATCTGGCCATCGGGTAATTCATAAGATTTTTCTAACGAGGACGATTGAGCTGCAGTTTGCATTTCCTGTTCGAAATCAAGAGCAACGTAACATAGTTTTTCCTTGATATCACGGACAATTTCACGTTCGGCGGTAGTTGAGAATGAATAACCGCGCTCCATAAGTATCTTCATCAAGTAATCAGTCAAATCACGTCCAGCCAGATCGAGACGGAGGATAGCATGGGGAAGAGCGTAACCTTCATAGATGGGTACAGTGTGAGTAACACCATCACCCGAATCAAGCACAATACCAGTAGTACGCCCAGAAGCATACAATGAAAGTACAGCCTGTAAAATTTACATTATAGCGAGCGTCAGTCATACTGATTACTACGCGATTAACAAAAGCAAAAAACCGTTAATTTTTTTACATGCCTGAATAGCGACGTAGAAAGCAGGAGCATTGAACGTCTCAAACATAATTTGTGTCATCTTTTCACGGTTAGACTTGGGATTAAGTGGGGCTTCTGTCAATAATACAGGGTGCTCTTCGGGGGCAACTCGAAGTTCGTTATAGAAAGTGTGATGCCAAATTTTCTCCATATCGTCCCAATTTGTCACAATACCGTGCTCAATAGGATACTTGAGCGTAAGAATACCACGCTTCGATTGGGCCTCATCACCGACATACGAGTCCTTTTGACCCATACCGACCATAACACCTTGGTGGCGGGGGCGACCTACGATGGATGGGAACACCTATCATCCGAACTCGATAGGTTAATACTGGTAAAACGTACAGTTTGCGTCTCCGCAAAGTCGGCTGCACGCAACGAATAACAATGTCAAACAGAGTAAAACCTACCGCACGTGGGGCGTCATCGCCAGCGAAACCTGCTTTACACATACCAGAACCATTGTCGATGACAAGCTAAGTTTTCGAGTCGAGGGAAAAAAAATTATTTATTAGGAAATACGAAAGCGTGTTTGTCCGAAACATGGTTTTAGATGCTTACAGCAGCTACTTCGTCTTCCATTTTATTGTGGCAAGTCTAAGCGTCAGATATTATTATAGAAAGGTGAGTGAAACTGCGGGATAAAGGGTTGAGATGTGGGGCGAGGGGTAAAAACTGGTGGACGCAAGCAAGCTTTTATGCATGGATGCGACACATAGCCGCAATCAATGTGGCCAAAAAAAAATGGCCAAGGTTGGAATTCCAAGGGGGCTTGGTTGCTTAGTCTGGCAGTATGGTTATGACGTTACGATTTCATAAGTCTTTTTTTTTGCTCCGGAGCCGAGACATCCGCAGCTTATTTCCTTGGGGGGGGTGAAGCAATTATAAGAGTTTCCAAGACTTACAAGCGACTATTACGTCCTTGATAACAGTGACATCGAGCTGTGGGATCAAAATCGATCGACATCTCTATGATATGATAGGTTCATTTTCAGCTGCTGCGTTCAGCTATAGCACCTTATAGCAACCTTGCCGCGCGAATGGTGTCACGTGGCTCACTGGTGACACTTTTACAAGACAGTATTCTTCTCGGGGGGACAAGAAACCGCCTTGTTTCAGTCTCATTGATTAAAGTGCTGAAGGGAACACTATGCATTCCCAAGACATGCTTGGTATCGAAACAAATATTGTGATCTCGGGTTCATCCACGTTTTCTTTCAACGTCTATACTCATCCCGAGATTCGTTTCCTAGTCGCAAAATACCCGTTCGCATATCACGTGTTTACTGCTTAAAGTGATGTTCGTACAGATAGTTAATAAGATGCGAAAATCATCAATTATCACCAAGAAAACAGCCAAATAAAGGCACGCGAATCACTCCCCCGCCAAGCATCACCAAGACTGCACATCAATCACGAGCCTGTTGCTGCTAACAAAGACTGCAAATAACCAAGACTACGAAAGGGGGTCACAAGTTGTAGCCATGAATAATAAGTAATAAATAATAACCAAGACTACAGAAGGCCTACGCCAAATACAAAATATTCAGGACTGCGAGTATCACAAGCAGAATAAAAGCCTGGGCTATTTGTAATTAATGCTGTACGTGAGAAGGATGTGATTAGGCAATAACCACCATGAAACCCACTGTAAATTCAAATCATTCTGCGCAAGAATGATCCGACGCCCCTTGGCAAATGGAGTGGATGTCAATCTTACACATGATTGCAAAATTTAATATTAATCCGGCAGTAGTACAGTTGTGGCGTCAACAATCTCGTCCCCCCTGCATTTTTGGAAAAGTGCGCACATTTGATTACCTTCGATCTGAATTTAAATTGGTTCAACTCAAATCGCAATTAGATTTAACATGAATAATTGTAAACCAGGCAAATGTAAAAAGCAACATCACTGTGCTTTATTGTGGAGAGTTTTTCCTCAATAAAATCTATACAAGTGGAAGCAACATTGCACAGGTAATCGAAGTATTAGTTGTATGTAGCAATTGGTATTCATAACGGTTTTTCTATGTTTGGAAAAAAATCCATGCCGAAATTTCTTTTTTCAAAATTATTTGTTTGTTTATTCTTATTTAATCACGTACCCAGATATCGGACAACCTCATGGAGTAGACGTGGATAACGTATTCATGTTTTCACAACGATAATAAACGTTGTGATGATGTAACTATAGTAGTTGATTCGCCCATCAAACTCGATTTTCAACAATCAGTTTAAATCATAATCATAATCATAATGCATCTCGATATAATAATAAAAAAAGGGTCCTAATATGTCAAGTGAAACGTTATTTACAGGAAAAAAATTTCGTAATAATGGTACGAATTAAAGGAGTGACTTGACTCGAGAAGGAGACATACGATTCGCGTTCTTATTTGTAACACATTCTATGAATACTAAAGTTGTTACACGTGCGAAACCGGGGAAGCAATGTTGTTTGTGAAAAAAACATGTGTTTGAGATTGCAATGTTAAAGTTATGATTTCAATTCCCTCCAATAATCTTGTTGGATTGCTGTAAGAATGAGAATCAATTGGACTTTGGGAAAAAAGTGCATAGCTCTGCATGAAACATATCAGAGTCACGTTTTCTGATAGCTAAATGTCCACACTGCATCTTACAAGAAAAAGCTGTCTATTAAAAAGAAACGCGACAACGGTGAATGTGGAAGGAGGGCAATCGAAATTGTCTAATGTCAAACAGTTGAAGATTTGCTTTCTCTTTATTCCAAAATTGAGATGGCTGAACTTTATAAACTACAAAGTAAAAGTGAGCACTGTACTAAACCGTTCTTCAAAAACAGTATTATTGATAAGCAAAACTTGCTAATATAAGCGACAATTCTGTACTACCAAATAACCAGTTAAATTCCAGTTTAACCCATAGACAACACGAGTAGAACCAATGGTAAGCGATTAGCGGTTACAGTCGATCCTACTAAAAATCAAATAACCAACAAAATACACCTACTTAGGTATTGTCACATAATAAACCGGTTTGTTCCGATGATTGATATCTTAGAGAAATACTCTAAATTCTATACATTCAGACGCAATTATACACTGCCAGTAATAATGTTCCAGCACTAGAACACATCGTTTATTCGATGAGGAAGACGCGAAAGATGGGGAGAATCGACAAGTGAGACTCGTAGAGGAAGGGAAAGTTCACAAGCGAAATTGATGGTAGAAAGTCGAAATTCTCCTCTCGTGCAAAAGACGAGAACTAAACTCTAACGAGGTTGAGTGTATGTATGTATATATATATCTATGAATAGATTATCGGTGAAAATAAGACTACTAATACAAATTAATAAAGAAAGGAAAAGAAAACCCCATGTGATTCGAACACAAGCCTAGAACACGCACATTCTATTCTACAAGGAAAGGGAAATTTTTTAACAAGTAAAATACAGATAAATAGGGAACCTCTTGTAGCAGTAGCATTCCTTCATTTCGTTGGGGAGAAATTGGAATCCCTGCCATTAATTAGAATGGATGGCAGTATAATTATGATGCCAAATAGATAGTATGTATCTATAGGTCTATCTCTACGTTGAAGTTCGACTTTACAATGCAAGGGCTATAACGACAGCTCCCAACGTGACTATGAAAGAACCAGCCCATTGAGCAGAGATGGCTGCACTCGCAAGAGGTACGGGATTTGGATCACTCCCCGTTGTGTTTGTAGGTGTAGAATTATCATAAGAACCATCTCCAGAACCATCCCCAGGTACAGAATCATCCCCCGATCCATCGGGTTTGTTGCCGCTTTTGTTGGGTTTACCACTATTGGTAGTATTGGTAGTATTGGTACTGGTATTGTTTGGTTTCGGCGCGGCCGTGTTATTGTCGTCAATTACACTTGCACAAAGAGTCTTCACTATCTGACCCTCTTTAGTCAAAGCCGTAGCATCATCCGAGTTGCAGTTACATTCGTCTAGAATCGTCGGTACTTTTGGCACCAATGCGCACAGACAGGGGATAAGTTTGGGGAAATCACCCTTCTTGGCAATGATTTCCTCGTCAGTAAGCTTGGAGAATTCACTTATTTCCGACTGTGGGACGTTTTGGCATTGTGGCAACTTGTTTCGCTCTGAAACCCAGCATGAAGAACAAGTATTACCGTTGTTGTCGGGTGCTGGTCCTGCAGACACGAAGACGGATGATACGAGTATGGCGAGGGAGATGAGGTGGTAGGAGATGCGCATGTTGTAGGTGTGTGGGTATGCGTGTATTATTACACGGGAAAAGGGTTAGTAAAGAGAGTGAAGAGGTAAAAGGAAATAGGTAAAATAAGTGAGTAAGCACGTCGAATGGGTGATAATGGTATTTATGTACGGTTGTTAATTTCGCATAGTTCAAGTGACACAAAATTCTGTAATACAGAGTATTCTATATAGTAAATTGCATTGCATGCGTATCAAGAAATCGGGTTTCACAGTATCTTATTTATAATTGAAAGACGTAAACTGCTTTATGCAATAGATAGATTACTGAGTGTTATGAAGAGCGCACTCGCATTAGTTCTTGTTTGTTTTATGTGCATGCATTGAATGTGGGACATCATCCGTAATCGGAACCTATTGGTTGCTTAGTTCTGTTTGGATAACGGAATTTTCGGTAACATTTAATTTGTCAGTGCCTATTACTTAATAAGGAAAGGCCATTAAATTAGTATTCCCATCCATCCATCAATCAATCGAATGAAATGAACACAAGCGAGCATGCCATAAGGCATTATTGATAAGGAGGTGAAAGGATAAGGAAGGGAGCAACTAGAAAGAAAAGAGAATGTGTCGATTGGCTAAAAGCGTGCAGTGTAACACTTTGGGATCAATAGTATTGTAACATAACATAACGACAATAGTAAATAGATCTTGGCCTTTAATAACTGTGTATATGGGAATTCATTATTATTTTCGGCAATGTCTTCAGTTTTTCGAAATCGATTTTTCCAAGCTATTAATAGATAACAATAACAATGCATGAAATATAGTATTGAGTAAGTATCGATAGTAAAATTCAAGTCGATTTCTAAAAGACGGCTCTCTTAAATTGAATGTGCTATATAGCAGGACTTGCCATTCCTAGTACTAGAGTGACTTTAACTAGTCGAAATTTACATAGACAATGATTATTTGCCGTCTAGCATATTTTTGCGACTTGAGATAATATATTCAATGCATAAACTTTTTTCTCATCTCAACTATTTATTTTATTGGCATTTTTAGAAATTGCAATACTTGGCAAGATCTAAACGTTTCATGTGACTAACGTTTTTACCTAATTTAACTTGTATTACTATTTCTGATATTATCTCTGTTTACTGTGAGCGGATATGAGAGATATACAAGGTGTGTTTACTTTTTTTATTCGAACGATTAAAAAATTTAATTTACATTATTGGCGTCCGGATAACGTGTATTCCTGTCTAAATCATAGGAATGATAAGCGTCTGGCGAATAAGTCTATTGCTATGTGTATTTGATTAAAGTAAAAACTTATCAACTCGTGATGAAAGTAAGTCGGGAGATCCTTTCTATTCAACGACTGGATGCATAAGTGGTTACAGATGTTATTGGCTACGTTTGACAAATATTACTGATGACTGTAAACATATCCGAAAAGATTTCAAATAAAATGTTATAAGATTGAGCAATTTCATGTGTAATCGTGTTAGATTTCGGCAACGATGCAGCGAGCAATTTTGCTCTTACCAATTCGTTTACTTGATACATTCCCCGGACAAAAGTTTGAACCCAAAACTATTTTGAACGTTTTTCAAATTGTACTAAATCACTAGTTATGATTTTTATATCATTTGAAAGCTCTTGTTCTCAACAAAGTTTTTTATTAATACCAAATTTGCATTTTATGAACTTTTATTATGACAAAAATTTAAAAATAAAATTGTCGTCGAAATTGCAAAATTGACATACAGTACAATTTTATATCCAACCATTAAAAAATTATATTTCTTACTAATCTTAATACCCAGTTGGCCAATCATTATTGGTAGTACATTCTTCAATCCTTCTGGGCATACTATCAATTAACTTTCACGAGGAATTTTCACCCACTCTTGTTTTAAAAAATTCTCCAATTTCGTGGAGGTTCAGGACGACTTTTTAACCTTTGACCAAGTTCATTCCACAAATGCTCGATTAGATTAAAGTCCGGATGGATTGTAACATATCAATAGTAGGCATTATAATTACTACTATTTCCTGCATGATCTCCGGAGAGAATCAAGGCTCATCAAGCAATGCCCGGAGAAAGATTCCCCGAGCGCCATTTTCATCTCGATCCATTACAGTTCCACAACTCCGGCACTTGTACTCCTATTTTTTGAACAGCTGCAAGTTTTGGAAGTATAGGCCTCGTTGCTTTAGCCACCAGGCGTTGGCGAAACTGATAGTGGCTCCAGCAGAGCATTTTGCGAACCGTTTTTCGTGATATTTTTCTTGGTTTTCGATTTATCATATTCGACACCTCAAAAGGAGGCGAATGAAAAATGCGACACTCTTTTTATAAAGTTCGCTTTGCAAGTGTTTGACTTATCAAGTCGCAAGGCCTGTTTCTTTTTACGTTTCGAACTAGAGGCAGCTAGTTTGTCCTTTACAGAAAGGAGATTTTTCATATGCTTGCATAGGTGAAAATAATTCGTCCAATGTTGTATTGGCCAATTTTACCTACGCCTTTAGTGTGAGAGTACCAGGTGAAGGGTGTACGAACGCCAGGATCGTTGGAAACTGCATGAAGTCCGCTTGGGTTTCGCGGAGTTGTTTCTGCGTCTCGTAAGTTTACAGTCGGACGTTATTTTGTGAGAAACAGGCCACTTATTGTTTTCGAAATGAAGCGGCCACAAATCGCGTTTTTCGTCCAGAGTGATAATAGGCTTATGGGTGGGGTGCGGAGATGAGTGACATAGAAGCGGTCCCACGTGGATTTGGAAAAGTTCTGCGCGCGAATTATCATTGTTTGTCGCAAATCTTTTCGGGATCGAAATGACAAAGACGAACTTCTTTGCTGATTTGTGGTTAATCCTATATTATCTTATCTCTAGCAGTTAACGCTTCATCAATCGCTTTGTTGATAATGTTTGCAGACGCCTTGCCGTGTGTACCTTGAAGGACCATTCCAATACGCACGACAGTTCGCACAAATTTGCGTTCACCCCATACGCATGATCTTTGGAGTCTCTTGTCCTCACGCTCATTAACATCTTTTCCTACACGAACATCCGCGTAAAGCTTAGCTTATCTTCAATGGGTTGAGTTTTTAGCCAAACCCATCGTAATAGACCAGTATGCGAATTTTTTGTATGGAAATGGCGGTATCGACTCCAGCGGACAACTAACTGCATTATAGGCATATCTTGACAAGCCCATCCACCGTTTCAATAGGACTTTTCAGAATGTTGCAGAATATTACTTTAGTAAAGCTAATTTACCGAACCACCATATCAACACGGCTCTTGACTGGACAATTATGCAGATGGTATTTCTCGCGAACTACGATGAGTTTGCAACAGCCCCTGGACTTGAGGAAAGAAAAGCATTTCACGGACAAATTGCACCATTTGTGGTGGCGTGAACAGGTCAATGCGAGACTTGAAGTTCTCTGCAATTTCACTTACACGCTCCTGTATTGTCAAAAATTTCGTCGTGAGTTTTAAAATAGAATAATTTTCTTAAAATATCAATAAAAAAAAGATACATACTTCCAATGCTACGAAGTGACAAAATGTCGACCTGCTTTTGAGGGTGATTTGGATATACCTTTATTGGCAGCGTACGATGGAGAGCTTCCAAGTGTTGCCGTTTGTTGCGTGCTGCTGTTGTCCTGATCTTGCGCTTTTTCCTTGTGTGGGGTTCTCGTCGGGCGACTCTTCCTCCTTGCTTGATTTCAGGAAAGTTTGTACTCGTCGGAGGTCGCTTTGTTGACGAAAACCATGAGTTTTGTAGTATGGGGAGAGTGGAAGAGGTGCGGCAGAGTCGGCCACAATGGGTAACCACAATTTCTGAGACCATGCCGCGACTTTTCCGTTCCAATAAGGTCTTACGTTTATGTTGGGGAGCTGAGGACCTCCTTTTGTTTGAACCCTTTTTTGGTGGGTTTGGCGGCGGCGGCGGCAGTGGTGGTGGTGGTGGTGGTGATGATGTTAGCATTGAGGGGAGAGATTATGTGTTTACGATTTGGATTTTCAAATGAGCAAAATATTGCAATGGTTAAAGAGTTTGGGGGATAATGTCTTTAAATATGTTTATGGTTGTCGGTATTTAAATGGCGGAACCGAAAACACGCATAAAACATGCGGTAACATTAATATTCTCCGTTTTATCAATCAATCAAACGACGACGACGTTAAGATAGATGGGTTTATTCAAAGGCTATGTCGTTTTAAAAAAGACGTAGTAAATGACAGTATTAAATGTAAAAGGCAAGTAACTCTAGACAGATATCTTATGTAAATAAAGAAGAAAGTTTTATTCCCGTTAATTAAGGACTGTCTTATAACAAGAGACTCTCGATATAAGAAAGGAATTTGGCGGGTCCCGATCACTTTCTTATATCGAGAGCCACTTGTATAAGGAAAATTAATTTCAATAAACACGGATAACTCACATTCTTAAACAAACCACATTTTCATGCGCGTAGGATTGCGCGTGGGCTCCATATAAGATTGCATGTTTTATGCGCATAGGCTCCATATAAGATTGATAACTTTACTATGAACAATACTTCGTTATGCTCTCCTCCTCTTCTTCTTCTTCAATTGTTTCGTTATCACTAGGCAATAAATTCATTATAGGCAGTTGATCAATTAATATTAAAGGATGCGCGTTATGCAGAGGTCTCACAACATTCTAAAATGGAAAATTTTGGTGTTACTCTTCTTATTCGAGAGATTTATAATAAACTTTCTTATATAAAGAAAATTTTTCGTAGTAAAAATCGGGACCAGCCAAAAAGCTTTCTTATAGGCTATCTTTCTTATATCGAAGGGTTCTTATATCGAGAGCCACTTGTATTTGATTTGATCCACACAAAACTGTATTAATCATCAGGTATAACCTATTCTGTCACTCTGGTGCAAATTCAAATTTTATTATCTTTTATACTATTGCTATTACTATCATTAATAATATTATTATCGATGTCATTAATTTATTTACACTTTTCTTCGTTAATCCAACGTTGAATTGCCTCAATTGTCTTTTTCTGCGGTGTTGTTCTTCGAAGATAAAAATTTCGTATTGTGGAAGATGCCATTTCGTTATGGATCCAATTCGGTTCGTTTATCATATAATTGTCTTAGATCGTTCCACAGTGTTTCACAGTTTTGTTACGGTTTACTTTATCGTTTGAATTAAGCTCTCATATTATTAAGCAAATTATGCTATTTAGCAATAGGCCGAGAATTAAGGAATTCGCTTGCATTTTTTGTAGTGCTTTAAACGATGTATCGTTTCAACGATATTTATTGTGAATTTCTGCGCATTGATATCATTGGTTCTTTCTAGATCCAAACAAGATATATTTTAATGGCCCAGCTGAAAGCAATGAATAGTGGAGAAATAACTGCTAGTCGACGTCTTAAAAAGAAAACGCGTCTAATAAAAGAACTTTTTACTATTGAGATCGCAATAAGCCGCTTTGCCAGAAAACGTATCTCAACATGTTGGGAATTGGTCGCTCACTCACTTCGAAAATGTTAGAAATCACTTGACGACGAATGGTATAATACCGCGCGTTCATGATAATATAAAACGAATACCGTGATGAAAAACCTAAATAACAATTGATATAACGGTTGCTACCGCCGTGAAGAAATCAATGGATTACCAAGTCCTGGCAGAAATATCAATCGCATTACGAAATCGCTTACACTTTTGTCAGCCGAAACGAGTTATAATTCGGTCTATCGTGATTTTATTGCAGGTCTAGAAAACGATAGCACATTGAAATTGTTAAAATATGGCGTATTCCGCAAGTTATGGCACCAATTAACGCCTTATATTCAAATTATGAGTCCAAGAACCGATTTATTACTAAATCAGATACTGATGTCATTACTGGTAAATATATTTGTCATTGTATCAAATGTAAAGAAAACAGAAGAAAAAGAGCACCCACTTTTGCCTAGTGAAGGGGTGAGTCGTTTTGCTTTTTATGAACAACAAATAAGCACTTTGCAAGAGGAGTTAGCTGCAGCTGAGGAAGCATTAGAAATTGAAAGAGAAGAAGTATAAAGTAGCCAAATTTCAAGAAAAGTCCGAGGAGTGAAGTAAAAGACAAAAGCAAGAATTATTGGGTAAGATTTCTAGCTTGGAGAAAAAAAATAAGGAATTAGAAGAGCAAAATAAACAATTAAAAAAACAAAATGAATAGAAAATTGTGAAAAGGAGATTGCTGAATTAAAAAGCAATTATCTCAGCTGACTTCTCAACAGCAAGTTGCTCAAATGAATGACGACGACAAAAAAGAATGGACGTAGTAAAGGTGGAAGTAGAACTAGAAGATAAGAGCCCATCGGAATGATAATAAGGAGGACGTAAAAGCAGACGTAGTAAAGATGGAGATGGAACTAGAAGATAAGAGCCCATCGGAGGGATTAAAGTTAAAAATAAAAAATAAATAAGAGATGACCTTGATTGAAATTAAGGAAGTAATTTAAATATTGGTAAATTTGCTAAGTATTTTTCTTGATCTAGATATTCCTCAAGAATTTTGGTATTGTGATTTTAAAAATATATGGAGCAATTTTTTCTCCTTGTTCTTTTTTTAGAATGCTTCTAATGGTGCTGTAATTCTTTGGTTCCATAGTAATAGTGGGTTTGATATAAATTAGTTTCATGTTTATATTTTTATATAGAGATAATCCTATATTAATATTGAACAGGTTATAATTTTTAGATAGTAATAGAAGTTTGCTACATAAAATTTGTGTACAAGTTATTGATGTGATAATCAAAATGTTATTAGTCAAATTAGTTAACTTTCAGCCACATCAGCCTCTCATTTATGTCACATAATAGAATGTTCACTTTGTCTGGCTTTGTTGCAGTCTACCCCATATCTGGTATAACAGGATTAGACTTCATTTGCCTGTCTGGTTTTAATGCAGCATGCTCTATATTAAGCTTACTGATACCTTCATTAAATAAGAAGCAGGAAAATGTGTTAAATATCTTTGACCACCAATCACATGTACTCTTCCATTCCCCAAATGCAATGAATACACGATTAATATGCACAAAGAATTTATAGAGAATTTACTAATACTAACACACCTTTGCTAATTCGATGAATGGTTTGGTAGATACATAATGGTAAGCTCAAATAAATCTTCTTCTTTGCCAATATTTTAATTCCGTAGAGTGTCTCGTCCGCTCTAGAGCATATATAGAAAGTAGTACTCAAGATAAAACTTGAAAAAGGTCCGATTTCCGAGTGACGGGAAACGACATATTAAACCGTAATTCAACATTCTGTTGTTATGCAGTATCAATAATAATAATAACAGTGACACCAACTGGTTATAAACAGCACATATGCGGAACATGTGATTTCTGTGTTAAAGGATTTTCTACTCTCCACATTCTGGGCATATTAATATAATAATAATAATAATAATAAAAAGGGACCAATCTTTCCTTGGTAAAGTTGAAGATGTTGGTGGTATCACATATTACAGTTGTATTAACTAGAGATGATAAGGCAAAGAAGTTGGTGAACCTTGTCTTGCTATAGTAATATTCAAAACGAATACAACCAAATATATTTTTTCTCATAACATAATTCCGAATGAGAAAGAACCCTTGAACCATCACATTACCCAAGACTCTAACAAAGATCTGTCCAATCCTGTTATTTCAAAAAAGACGTTCTTAGAGGAAAGGAAACCAATAGTGTGTCTAATTTGTGCCAAGACAGTTTCGCTAGAATCTTCCATACAGTAAACAATCCTGTGTACCTCACTAGTCGTACGCATTGTACGAATCGTCACAAGCTCATACACATACGAATACACATTGGGGTTAATTAAAAGATATTTTTGTCCAATATACTTCCTTGCCGAATCCAACGCCCGATCTTACCGCATAGACAGAAACGCCAGAGCACATCCAACACAAGCGAAATAAGTTGATCGACTATATGATTCGCAGAACGAGTAAAACTAAATTCGTGGTAGGGAAAGTGTAACGTCGATGACCGTATTAATATTGTTGTGCGCCATTAATAAGTTGTTTGAAAATAAGCCATTAACTATGTATGTATATTAATATGCAGTATTGCCAAATAAACTTAATAGGAAACTTATTACCATAATAATAAGGGCAGATCATGAATAGGGCCTTTGTAATATTAAAAAATAACTGACCCATCACCGTCACCCACTTGATTATCAACCAATCACATACATCACTTTAGTTTGTGATTATGTAATAAGCTGAGATAACATGGGCAATTGTTACGTGACGATTTGCAGACCATTTTGCATTGCAACCCCCCCTCCTGTTATGAAGGTAGGCCCTTATTCATGAGATACATCTCGTAACTTTAATTCTGTGTTGTCCAAATTCTACGCCCTATCGTTTTGGTACTAGTAATCCCTTGCTCAACAATAATAAAGCCAACGGGATTGAAAGCCGGTTTTCTGATTGTTGCCTCTATTACTATTACTTTTTTCAAAAGCTGATCGCTTCAACGTTCAATCTTGCCAAGGAAAGCTGGACACCGATGAATGAGATAATGATTCTTTATTAGGTTAAAAATTATGCATGCGCTAATTGTTGCTCAACATGTGGCTGCTAAGTCACTCGCATCTAGATACCGATAATAATATTTATCTTGTCCTCTCATCGCACAAACCTTGCTAGGGAAATTTTAGACTTAAACGATGTAACACTTCCCAGAAAGGACGACTTGGAGAATTGGGGGCGCATGATGATTTAATTATGGTGATGTGGCGGGTAGACAATCATCAACCGGGTTTTTCGCGATTAACACTGGTAATAAACCAATGTTCTAATGATTCCTGGATCACTGTCCAAAAGTTCATATTCCATCGTATCGCACGCCAACCACGCCAATCAATTACTTATGTCCATGTGCAACTGTACTGATTGCTCTGGAATGAGCTACTAACACGGTCTAACTCATCGTTTATGCACTTTTCAGACTCATTGGTGCAAGATTGAGCGCAAGTTTGCGTCAAATTAACTAAAAGTCTAGTTAAACTGGTATGCATTACATAAATACCGCACACATTTCATATTTCAAAAACAAAAATACAGTTTGAACGTGATCAATGTCGTACAAGCGGAATTGTTTATAAACAATGTTCAAGTTTTCTGATACAAGGACAGAGCACAAGCCACTGTACCAATACACGCATCATCGAATTAACACCCCCCATCGCTCCTGCCTTCACCCGCTTACCCTCGACTAAATTTCGTTCACAATGAAATAGTCGAATATACATTTAATGCTACATAATATTTCGATATCACGATTATTTATCATTTCTGCAAATACAAAAAGTATATCTATTGGTTCTCACGCACAAGGCAGGACATCATATCCAACATCATATCCAGCAAACATCGCTAGTCATACAAGTTTATAAAATACCATGCCCGCCAAATCGCTCCAAAGGGTATTCGCCATAGGAGATGCTATCGCTTACTACTTCTGCCATTGCGGCAGGTTTTGTTCCTCTCATCAAGTGGCTACAATAGTACTTGCGACATGCCTTGTCTTCCTCATGTGTTATCCTGCTTTAGAAACATACTATATAACGCCGAAGAATGCAGTTGAACCTCTTTTCTGGGAACTACAATCGGCGCGAAGAGAAGTTTCAGAAGAATTATTCAGAGAAAAGTGTTCGGGAACACAACCTCCTCTGCACGTTGAGCAGATAATGATTAACGCTACTGATGTAGCAAAAGGTGGAATTCTAGAGAAAGAGCTGTTGTTGTGGTCCATAAGATTGATGGACAAGATTGCAAGTACAGAAATTATACATTCAACAAATGTTCAATCTCCCTTCGGTAATCAAATCACAGCTGAAACGAGGGTTTATAGACTTAAAGACCTATGCTACAAGCCATTAGGCGGTAATGAATGTTTAGTTCAATCACCCCTCAGTTTCTGGGACAATAACGAGCAGACGTTACTTTCAGACGTTAACATTATAAAAACACTTCAAAATGCTGGTGAAGTATCGTTGCATGGCATTCCGATGCCGTTGACATCGGTATTTGGCGATATTGTATATACAAAAAGTACCAAGATAAAGGGTGCTAAAAGTATCATCTTGACGTATTTTTTGAAGGATAGGACGATGGATTTGTGGGAAAAGATATGGGAACAGGTGACGAAGAATGGAGGAATATGTCCCGGTGGCGGAACATTGGTTGATAGTGTGGATTTGCGTGTTGAAAGTGAATCGAAACACCTGTATTTGCAGGTAAGAAAACATTAAACAGAAAAACAGAATCTATAAGAAGGAAGTAACTCGGTGACGCTAATTTAACTATTGTTAAATATAACCAGTTCAACAATAATCCGTATGATCATAAGGCGAAGGCGGAGTATATCCTTCTTTTTCTTGGATACCTGGTTGGCTTTCTCTATGTTTCGCTCACATTGGGCAGGCTTAATTTAGTCAAATCTAAATTTGGCCTCGGATTTGCTGCTTTAGCCCAAGTGTTTGCCTCTCTCACGGTTGCTTTGAGTATATGTTCTCTGTTGGGATTCAAGTTGACAATAGTGCCTTGGTGAGCGAGTCATCAAGCAAACATTGTATTGATGTTGTATGATGCTATTGTGATAAACAACTAATTAACGTAAAATTATGGATATTTATAGGGAGATATTACCGTTCATGATTATGATTATTGGAGTGGACAATATTTTTCAGCTGACTAATGCGGTGACATCAACTTCAATGCAATTACCAGTGGCCGAACGTGTAGCTGCAGGTGAAAATGCGTAAGAGAAAGGTCAATGGTGCTACTATCAAAAATGAGCTGTACTAAATGTGATAACTTTATTTAGGTATTCTTAATGTTGGACCTTCTATGACAAAGAGACTTTGCGTTGAACTGATTCTTTTGCTAATATGCGCGGCGATAAGTGTTGATTCGGTTCAAGAATTTTGCCTCTTCACTTCGCTTTCTGTGGTGATTGAGTATATACTACAAATGACGTTCTTTGTCGCCACATTATCTATCGACATACAAAGATTAGAGGTAAATATGTATCAATATTGTTAAAAAAAAGGAAAGGAAATGAGATTAACACGTTGACAAATTCATCATATTCTAGATGGCTGACTTGTATAAACGCCAGCCGCGTTACGAGGAAGTCACTTCTAATAGAAATGTTCGAGCGTCATCTTCACGGATATTCAAGAAGGGGCGAACTGTAGGCCTAATTACGGTACGTTCGTATTTAAATACATAACAATATGTCTATCATGCATGTCATACTCACTTTAAAATCGAAATTTCATAGGTAATTCTCGCAATAAGAATCCTTACTAGATTCTATCCAACCCAAACTGAATCTCCCGCAACACTATACGAAAGTGCCTTCACTACCGAAACTCCGGAAATCAGCAACAAGTTCTACGAGACATCTGCTACAGATATGGCAGACAGCTTCTGGCGAGCAGTCAATCCGAATAAAACTGATCAGTGTCTCGAATTAAGAACAAAGTACATCACGATTCATGGACGAAATAAAGATGCAATAAACGACAATGGGCCGCTAAACGCATGGACGCAGGATTTTGTTTTTCGATCACAACAAATGCTCAAACACATATTGAAGAGCATTACCACTATTGTCAAGTATATCATAGCACCTGCCGCTGGTATAGCCATAGGGATATCATACCTTGTAGCCTTCCTTCTGTCTACAAACAATGGCCACGAACAGGACAATGGGCGTAGCGTAAGGAAGACTTCATCCATGAACGACCTGCAAGACCTCCGACTCACCACTCCACGTGTAGTCACTCTGCGTGGCAGACACGCTGCCGATGTGGACCTTCTTTGTGCTGGATCCAATGGAGTAATTATCTCTACCAGTGCAGACAAACGCATAACGTCGTGGGAAGGACACCATGGTAGCGTGTCTATGAAACTCGAACGCTATATGCGCAGGTGCGAATCATGTAAATGTGGCACAACAAAAGGAATGAAACAATGCATCGCATGGCCTGTGAGGGTTTTATGTACGAACGAGACTGTAGAGTTGGCCGCTGCTGGATTTGAAGATGGAGTAGTGAGGGTATGGGACATACAAACTGGACAAGCCATGCACATTTTGAAAGATACTGTCGATGATGTCGAGTCTGTCATACCTGATGACACGAAAAATCGTTTATCTAAAGAAAGAGTTACATGCTTGCAGTTTTTAACCACACAACCTAATCCTGCTGACTCTCCAACGACTTCGACGTCATCACAGTCTGAGAAAACCGCGTTACTTGCTGCTTATAGGGATGGATTTGTTCGCGAGTGGGATTTAGAATCTGGTCAGATGATATATACAATTGCTACAAATCAGAAGAGTGGTATAAGCTGTCTTTGTATTGATAAATCCGTTGACAAAGATTTGAGACTATTCACTGGTGCAAGAGATGGTTCCATAAGGTGTTGGTTGGGGAGAACTAATGCAGATGATATCGTGGACGTCGAACCCACAGGTCGATGGAAGCCTCTTTATACATTAGTCGGACAATATAACAATGCTATAACATGTATTGCGACAAAAATAGCCAATACTAAGACGTCATGTTACGGCATTGTGGTCGCTGGTGCCGCAGATGGTGAAGTAAGAGTTTATGATTGCATTTCTGGTAATCCAATAGCCACGTTAAGTCAAGGTACTCTGACCAAACAGCAGAAAGTGAGAAAGCGTGAAGAACAAAAGAAGCAACAGTTAGCAAAGGACCAACAACAGCATCTATTAACACAGCGTAAAGCTGCCCAACAGCAGCAACAACGACGAAAACAACTGGAAAAAAACCAACAACAGCAACAACAATATAATCATTATCAAAAACAACTGCTACAACTCCAACACCAACATTTACAGGTACAGAAACTGCTGAAGTTGCAATCACAGATACAAGATCAACCACCAGAAACTGTTCAACAACTACGTCAATATGCTTCACATCTACAACGACAACGTGAGCGGTTAATTGCGCAGCAGCAAAGATTACTATACCAACAAAGTCTGCACAAAACACATTCCCAGCAGGTACAGACAGAGTCTGATAGCCCTGATGAAAATATTTATGAGAGCGAAGACGAAGAAATAAGCAATGATCATGAGGAGGATGCGTCGGGTGAGGAAGGGGAGGAAGGAGAGGAAGAGGAAGGGGAAGAGGAAGGGGAAGAGGAAGAGGAAGGGGAAGAGGAAGAGACTTCCAACAGAGAAGATACGTTTCACCAGGGTGCCATTAAATCTATTATTATTCATCTCTTACAAGGAGAAAAGTGTTTATGTGGAAGAACGGATTCTGGGGAGTTCTGGGTAATAACTAGCTCCTTGGATGAGAAGGTGAATTTTTACAAAATCGTCAAGGACTCAATGGATTGTTCATGTATGGCATTGCAGGTCAATGAAGAGACTGTCATCTCCAATGGCTCTGAACAAAACATTAGACAGATAGCTACCCAGAAGCAATCATCTCCAAAAGGACATACGAATCATTATCGAATAAAGACAAAGCAAGCGATAGATCGTTGGGATGGTGTTGGCTCTTACCGCACCAAATTAATTGGCCGTGTCAGCCAACCCGGCGGTTGTTCTATAGTCTTACTTCGCGGTAATATAATAGGTGTCCGACGCATCAAAAGAATCCTTTCCACCTCGGCTACACGAAAATCTCACGGCGTGGAAGGCGAGTGGGAAGTGTGGATGAAGGATTTGAAGACTTGTGAGCAGGATTGTCTGGAGAATGAGAATGGTGATGATCTGACAGTGAGGACGATGAGTCTAGTGGATGAGAAGGATTTGCTGATTGAGGATATACGGAGGAAGAAAGAAGTGACTAAAAAAAAGATGCAGGGGAACCCCGGAGAGATGTCTGGGTTTGTTAGGAGGCGGCGAGTAATATCTATGAATGTAAAAAGTCAGAATGGGGCGTCATCCTCCATAATGCCTTCTTTAGGCCAATCTTGCTCTCACGACGATGAGCATCACCACTCTCAAGATGATGAGCATCATCACTCCCACGATCATCATGATAATGACCACAATTCTCATACCCATGAAGAAGGTCAAGTAGTTGATTTTCGTCAAAAACCGCGCATTCGTCGTCCAAACATCGCGTATTCCACAAAGTCTGTTGGCTATAACGAAGAAGAAGAAAAGATGAATGAACTCTTGCCATTTGCGTATATTAGACAAGTGGTGAAAATCGGAGAGGATGGTGTTTGTATAGCTTATGGCAACTTTGTTAAAGTTGTTTGGTATGAAGATGATAGTAATGATGGAAGTTGGTAACATAAGGCTGATGATGTACAATGATCAGTAATCATGAAATATTGTGACTCGAGTAATTATGTGTTTTGTTTAGGAAATTATCTGGCTAATGTGTTTATTATTTTACTATCGTTCTGAAACTGTATAGATAAAATTTAAAATTCTTTGTACAAATTCATAAAATCGCTTAATAAAAATGTATTATGTCTTAACGCTCGGATATTATCCATGTTACACACATCCGACATGTTACACGGCGAAGTATTTCTTTTCTAGGGTAGTATAATCTGACGAATAGACAATTTGGGTATAATTTTGGGTGAAAAAGGGAATTTTTCGCCGTCGGATTATCACCCCGATGCCACAAATTAAAGAGAGACAACAGCAGTATTGCTCGGGATCAAAAATGTACGCCGCGTCAGACTTTCACGTCTCAGACGGTTCAACTAATCATCCCTGCATAACATCCCTGAAATCGATGATCGACCTTGCATAAACCGTTACATAGAATCGTTTCTCCTTTATTATCAAAATTAGCCGGTTTATAATATTAACACTTCAAAGTCAAACTATACTTTAAGAACAATATTAGTTTGACGCATTGAGCCTGTTTTCCCAACTTCAACAAGCTTTTGATATTTTTAACAAGGTATATAATAATGGCGATGTAGTTTGTGAGCACGAACATCGCTATTTGAAATTTCACGTGCGTGATTCACGCGGACATAAAAATAATAATCTATGAGCCTGTTTAGATCCATGTGCCTAAATTTATCCAATTATCCAATTACGTTGCATACAGAATTTATATCTGCAATAATATTAGTTAAAATATACTACCTCATTAATTGGTCGTATTTCAACAGATAATTCGCTAAGAAGCATTGAAATAACTTTCAAGTCATATATTAGAGTGTTGCTGGTACATATGGTAATAAACATGAGACGTTAACCTATTCTCGATGTGTCATAACACATTACTGTCGTATAAACAAGTTACCAGTTATTACATGGTAAAAGGTAATCTTTAAGGTTAGAGACACTAAATTTCTCTAATTGGAAAAGCCGCATTATTTACGTGTTAATCCGATGCTGGACTTTCCGTGGGCTGTCTTCAACCGTTGCGAATGTGTAGCACAACTGTAATTGATAATCCTCCTAATATCGTCAAAATAATTATCAAGGGAAGTTAAATTTAAGCGATAGCACAGTCTATCCAGGAAAAAACGTGTACACTAAATGTGGAAAGTACGTTTATAGGAATCAATACTATGCGACAGGTAACATAAAATGCAGCAGGTATTAGAAAAGTAATATTATAAAGTGCACTTCTGCCTATAAAATGTTGCATCAATAAGGGGAGCGACTGACGCCGAAGCAAGGATTTTATACGTATCGGTGAAAACAATGTCAGAATGCTGAAACGGGTAATGTCCGGTGAACCGAGCTCAAACGTAGCTATGCGTTTAATAATAATGTACTCTCTATATTTTCTTACATATTCAAATGATCTGGCAAAGGCAGCTAACAGTAAACATGCACAACTTATTTCGGAATCCTGTTAGCTCGACCATATTGACATACGTGGAAGCATAACGTATAATTGGAAGAGGAATAAACCATTGAATAAAACTCGTACAAGCTGTAAATAATCTATGAATTACAGATTTATTCAAAAAAGAGGTTGAGTCTCTAAATTACAAGAAATGGATGGTGTTAACATTGTAAATTGACTTTATTTGTATCAACATGTAACCATACCTGCAGCAGAATCCAAATCATAACTATTTCTCGGTTTGGGCAAATCTCCAGTAGGTAAGAGTTTACTAGAGTATTTACTCTCCTTTTCGAGACTTGATAAGGGTTTTACATCGTTATGATAAACGGCATTCCACGTGTTGTCATCCTCGTCAATCTCGTCGTCAATAAGCTTGCGAATATCACTCCAAAGTGTATATGTGTCCGGACGCTTATCAGGATCAGCATCACAACACCGTTCGGCAAGTTTCTTGTATTCCTCTGGTGCGGAATCAGGTATCGATGGTCGTAGTCCGCCCATAATGTTGCATACTAAATCTCTATCAAACTGCCTATCTCTAAAAGGTGGTTCCCCAGTAGCAATCAAATACATAATGATACCAAAAGAATATACATCTGATTTCTGAGTAAATTTGCGGGTATGGAATACTTCCGGTGCAATAAAGGGTAAAACGCCTCGAATGGTTGAATTTGATTCATGTGAATTCACCGATCGTGAGAGACCAAGATCGCATATGAATGGAGAAGTTGTATACGTGTTGTTGTGCAAAACTATGTTTCCGCCATGAAGATCACAATGCACAATTCTTGCACGACGAATATCATCCAGATAATCTGCAATACCAACCAAATGCTGTAATTTATCCATCCACGTCAATTTGTTAATATTTTGATCCAAATAAGACAAAAGACTACCATTGTTAGCATAT
>CAJVPI010000126.1:0-51104 GCA_910592345.1 Paraglomus brasilianum
TGTGCATCCATGGTGTAATGATGTCATCTCTTGTATGTTTGTCAATAGTGAGTATTCAATCCATTGTATATAGGCATTATCTTTGCTACTTGTATTCTTCCACGACTCCATAATAAACGAATCCAATGACTTGTTGCCTGTAGTCCAATCAAGAGGCCGTGGTGCTTTACACCAATAGCAGAATGCATTTATCTCAGGTTCTAATCGCTTTGTACATGCCAGACATAATCCATTGTCAACTTTTATGAGACAATACTTTTGTTCGCTTGCATCATATGTGAATCCAATGGTAATCCAAGCATCTGTAGTAAGAATATCTGGATGCTCATCACATAACTAGTGGAAATGATACATAAAAGTCAATAATTATTTAAACTATCCAATAAACATGACGCATAAGTAAATTGTTTACCTCGGCATAATATAAATCATGTGTCTCGTCTGTTATCTCAAGTGGAATCAATTTAACATATACATGTGTAGGTAAATCATATAAGTATACATATCCATACATCCTCTGACTACAATCAATACAATCAAATGGAATCCATTCCAAATAGGCATGATTTGGTGAGTTTGTTTGTAATTGAGATTTCTTAATAAACTCATCGAGTTGCTTATTGTTGCTAGTCCATCCATCAGATAATTCTTTATGTCCGCAGATGCACCACACAGGACTACATCGGAGTATCCCACATACAGTGCAGAATCCATAGCGAGAATAGCAATGATGAAAGCGTTCATCAGCAACCATGTAATAGATGTCATTAGAAGTGGTGAATCCCCTTATGAAATCGTTGCGTCTCTTAAGCCAATAGGAATATCGTCTAAAGTGACTGACATCATCATTGCACTTGTGTGTCGGAAGTGAGTATATTCTGGCAAACTCACTCACTTCGCTACTACCAAGGAATACTAGCGTTGTCTTCGTTTCATAATCTATAGCGTAATGAATAGAGTCAATTTGGCTTGACTTTATGAGAGTGGTTTTCGAATAAGGAATCCATTTAAGTTTATGTTCACTGTTTAAGGAGGATTGAATCAAGTTGTCAAGTGCTATATTATAATTATCGTCTGGAACTAATGACATGGTTTGAGTAAAACCGGGTTTTCAAACAAATATTCTCGGAGAAAATTCTTATTCCTTGTGTTACACTTATGTAACTTGCACTTATTGGATCAAAAAGGCAGAGCAGAGTTTATTTTATCTCTTCTTTATATGCCATTATTATGTGAGTCGCAAATTACAATAATTAAGTCTTAAAATAGGCGTTTGTTTGTCATTTGTTTTTTATAAACAACATACAGTCAACCCTCCATAGATGCACACCCTCCATATCTGCATTGTAATTGCACGGTTTTTTCTATTTGTATTTCATTGCAGTCTTTTCTGCTACATTTCCAATGTATTCACAGTTTAATAGATTTTGACTTTGAATGCGTCAAGATTTTGATTTATATTGCAGAGTTGAATAAACGTCTTATAATAAATTTAAGGACCAAGATCAACAACCCACAAAGAATTCAATAATAAAAGCAAGCATTTTTGGATAGTTTGTTGTTTGTTTTACAGGATAATTGTTACAATGTTGATGTTGGAAAAATTTGTTAAGGCGAATCTGAATTAGGTTATGCCACTTAATAAATTCTCGGGTTTATCATAAATTATGAGTTCATTAAACCGCAGACTTTGAAACAGTTGAATCAGCCTTTTCACCATGAATTGTGCTTTATAGTACAAGCTTTCAATCTTCAAAAAAATCTGACGCGTTGTTATTATTATCTATAACATGCGTTCAGATCGTTAGGGCAGTAATTATTGTTGATGTGTATGTAAAATATCAATGCGGAATAATAAGTATTATTTGAGTCTACTTCTAATTATAACGATTTGTCTACCATTCAAAAACGCGAAATCGATTTTTATCGCTACTATCAGTTGTCATTGACGTGCTATAGTGAATAGGATAATTTGACCATTCGAATTGAAAGCGCTTCGTGGTACAACTTTTTTGTTGTCATTTGTTCTAAATTTAATAGAAATGATCTCGTTGATTAGAAAAAATTCGCTACAAACAAGAATTCTCTACACTTTTTCGTGCAATATGTTTTATAGGATGTCGGCAATTGGTCTAGGATACGAACAAAAAAGGGGGAGTCTTCTGAGTATTCGTTATTTTAAATCAGGTAACAAATCACCAATCATTCGAAAATTTTACCACACCTATAAATAAGATTCATTCCGAGATGAATTCATCCAACTTTTCTTCCTTGTTATCTCCCTAAGGTTGCAACTTGTTGTAGATTTTACTTTATTAAAGAATGTTATTAAACTTATCTTATTTGAAGAAATGACGCTTGTGGAAGATATTGAAGAAATTATACATCGAGATTTGAATTGTATGCCCTTTGGAAGGTGAGACTTCTTTCACTACGTGTTGAATCGTTAGTTGTTATCCGAAGTTACCCTGTCATTAGGTGTAAATCGGAGTTTTCAAAAGCGTATAGACGCGTAAATAAATCGAAGCTTCGTTATCGACAAGCTGCCAGCTGAAATCGCGGGCGTGGGAAAGCGCTTCGTGGCCGCAGCTTGCAAAAGTTACCATCAGGTTTCCAGCCCTGGCGTACGGGATAGACGGCACGTTCTTCAATGGTTCTTGACTATGACAACACAGTACTCATTTTATTTTATTTTATTAGTCCCCCTGGGGTCGACATGGTATTTTGCCGTTCCGGTGTATGTCATGTCGTCCAGTGTTCGGTAAGTATGATAGTTATGAATATAAATATAAAATAGCATGGAAATTGAGAAGCTAATATTCTTATTGGACACAAGTATAAAGCAATACGTGTTTACTAAACTGTCATAATCTTCGACATTACACTATCGATATAATCTGCAATAATAGACCTCGAAGCAGTCCGTGCAATGAAGAGAATACTACTCTCTGACATCCCTCGATTCAGTTCCGTAGGCATCCTGGTAGCCCCGTTAATCAGTAACGATGCCTACGTTTTGGCCAGGAAATCGAGGGAGAATATCATCCTCACCCATGAGGCAGACTTTGTCGAGAACGTGGAGATGTATCAACCTCGAACTATGGCGGCATTTAATCAGGGGTTTACGCAAGGCCATGAATATGGCTTGCACAGGGCCGTACTCGAGGGGCTCGGGCGTTTGTGAGCGATTTTATCGTAATTCTCATTGGTGTTTTCATTGGACATATATTAACAAAGTTTTCGAGCTACTAATGCATGCGTTATGCTCGTGTCGCTTCGCTTGCTGCACGAATCCTCTTAGCCTGATAACTAAAATCATGTGTGGTATTTCTTGACAATATAATCATGCCGAATATATTCTGCTTATAAACGCGAAATCGGCTATTCGTCATTAATCACTATATTAATACTCAGGCTTAAAGATTCACTAATACTGTAATAGCCAAATGCTATGTTTGTGCCATAATAATGCATTGTGTTACCATGTTTCCTTTCTTGTAATTCACTATTTTTGCTATGTCAGAATTTTATTTTGATGTCTCGTTAATTAAAATGTCCGTGGCTCCCGTAAAGTTCGACATAGAAACGTTCCGTGAACCGACAAATCCATCACAATCATCACACCCCACAGCCCGGCCTACCCCTCCTCGTGGGAACGATCCACCTATTCCTAGTCAGACACGTCCACCTTTATACTCCGACAGATCATACTTTGTTCCTCCATATCAACCTTCAATACAGAATCCATTCAGTCCACAATCGCGACCGCCTACACAGCCACCACAACCATTTATACCGTCTAGCTTCAACACACAACCGCAAAATGTTATGATAACCGATAACACAAAATTACAACATAGTTGCCCTAACTGCGGGCATATTATAATCTGTAATAGGAACGTTGCGCCAGTAGTCGAAGATGTAGGGCCACGCGAGAAGAGGTATCATGAACCAGTAATACTCAATGCGGCCCGGGTATGTTTATATTTTGTTGCGTTCGTTTTTCTCATCTGATCTCATGGCTTGCGTATATCAATGATACCATATGTACTCATCGTCATTTCATATTTCAGGCCTCACGGCAAGAAAAGGCACGTCGAAACACACTATCCTGGCGTCCTCAATCACGATTACGACGTTCAGACGGAGACGAATTACCACAAGAGACATTAGATGACCTCCTAGAAGCAGCAAAAGAAGACTCTCGTCGAAGAACAATGGGTGATGGAAATTATAGGGACGACTTGGCAGGCGAACAAAACGATATGACCTTTGGCGCTGGTGTCGGTGGAGGGTTTGGTGACACTATGTTTGGAAGAATAGATAGCAGTACTGGAACAATCAATAGATTTGGTACACCGATGGGAAATATTGGATCTCCATTTGGTGGTTTTGGGTCTCCATCTGGTGGGTTTGGGTCTCCATCTGGTGGGTTTGGGTCTCCATCTGGGGGTTTTGGATTTGCCCAGGAAACAAGTAAGTGTTAATGAAAGTGAAAAGTGGTATGTCGTAGATTGAATGTTTATATAGTTCGAACATTGACGTTTACAATGATTTTTGCCCTTGTGAAGCGACGCGACCGTTCAGGGACACGATGATGGGAACGGACGCTGGAACATCGACTGCTGCTCCGCCGGTTGCAGATTCATCCACGAAAGTTCCTGGACTGTCAGGAACTACAAGCACTCAGAGCAGTTTTGTGTCAGCTACGGGTAGTGACACCGACTTGAGAGAGTAAGTGAGCAGTATTCCTGAATTTGTGTTGTAATTTATATACACAGGTATCGTTTTCTTGGAGTTTTACAGCCGCATATGTTGTTTGGACTAATTTCCAATTTTCTATTACATTTTTTTATAGGCTACAACAAAAGGAAACTCAAGTGATCAAATTGCCACCAGTTCCTGAGAATGATCCTACATTCGGATATAAGAAACTGAATGTGGTTAATGGCATGCCAAGGAAATCAACAATAGAGATGAAAAAGCCATTACCAAATCCCATTCCAATGGAAGATGACAGTACAAGTGCTGAGAAAGGTGTTTGGTCACGACTTTGGGGCTGGGGCTGATCTTTGAAGCCAAACCATTTTATCATGCGGCAGTAACATTTCCTGGTCTTAATAGACGTAGTGTAAAAAAGTATTATCTTAATGTCATAATTCTTGTTGTATTATTCTTTTTGGAATATATGCGTTTGACTGAAAATTACTTGTAGTTTATGTAAAATGTCAAAACAGTATTATTATTGAGGGAAACAAGCTCTGTATCAACATTGTTGCAAATGAGTATTACTTTGTGGTTTGCCCTCAGAAAATCTCTCTTAGAAACAAATGGTCAAAATTTTTCAAATAATTAGTTTGACATCTTCAAAATTCCGCCCTTTGTTAAACAGTATTGAATACGACAAGCGTACTATTACAAAGATTTTATAGATTATTATTAATTTCTTCTCTTCCGTTTAGACATTACAACCTTTTTTCTGAAATATGGAAGGCTTCAGGGTTCAGAATGCTAAGATGAGGGGGTGGCAACCAATTGGCTATAGTAATCTGCATGTGGGCAACTTCTTGGGTCTGCAGGCCAGAAGCTGTAATAGTAGAATATTAATATGGGATAATTCCGGTATATAGTAGCTGATTATTTTATAAAAGTCGTGTTTTTCAAGATTAATTTGCAACATCTATTACAATTGATGAATTTGAGACTTGTGCCATTTGCAATACCTTAGAAAGAATGAAATAAACAGTTTCACTCGCTTAAATAAAATGAATGGTAGGTCTTATCCGCATTTCATCAATAGGAAGTGCAATTTTTAAGTAAACTGAATCAGCGGACGCGAATTATCAACGATCTTTAACTATCTGTATGCGCATAGTTGAGCGTGTATGCCTACACGCTGTTATTTTATTAGCCTCCAAACCACATCTTGTAATGAGGCTTGAGCTATGGAGATTTTACACGGATATGAGCTCCACTGCATAACAAAAATATGATGCATTGATTTTATACGCGATCTAGTTTATTAAAATGCACAATCTGATACAATCAGGTACTTTAGTTCATTATTGATAAATAATCTATTTCGGTAAAAGCTTAAACTGATTGATTAATTTACTGAACAATACAGAATTGAAATTACAAGCGAACTAGCAATTAATAACCGGTAAATAGTCATTATGACTATCTCCACCCAAGAGGACTATATTCTCATTTGCTCTTTCCCATAATTCCCAACAACTGCAACAACAAACCGGTCCAGAATCTCCACCAGAATAACGTAATACCAATAGGTAGCCAACATATTCTACCGACTAAAGATCTCATCTCTGATGGTCTCTGTTGAGACGATATTTCAATAGTACCAGTTGCTCTAACACTGCCAACATTTTTGGGAATTAATGACAATAGACTCTTGATTTCACTGTCCGGAATAGTGACAGAAAAATACCATGTCCTCGATATTTCCTGTGTCACTGATTCGTCGGCTTCTTGGATAGTATGAGTGAACGAAAGGACATTCACTAATAGGTTAACTGCTGCTCTCATGAAATCAGGCCCATTCTGCGTTAACCTGTCATCTAAAAACGTCCACGACACTAGATTGCGCTTGCCATGTTGTAATTCGAATAATTGTCTCAATCCTTTAATAAATGGTGCCGCTCCTACGTTATCTTTAAATACTCTTACAAACGAAGCCACTTCACTTCTCCTATGCGCTACAGTATACACTGCGGGCTTACTGTTCAAAAGTCTGTTTAATTCTTCTTCCAATTCGGCTGCTTTTTTACTATGCCAAGTAGATCTTACTTGTCTCTTTATTTTTTCATATTCTGGATAATCGTCGGAATATACCAGCACTCCATTGACGAATCCTAAAGTCTGCAGTATCGGTTCAACATCCGTTACGGAAACGTTCGAATCGAGAAGAGAGAAATTGAGAGTGATAACACCATTAGATTGAGTCGAGAATTCTATCAATGTTATTATAGAGCCGTAGAGAGGATTATTGGTTGAATAGAAATCGGCGAGGAGAGAGGACCAGCGTTGAAGATGAAGTTCTTTATCGGTAGATGTCGATGACATTATAAAGAGAGTCGGCAGCACTAGAGAATGTAGTGAGTTTAATATTCAGAATATTATTATTATTATATATATTTTATTGCATTCGTGTAACATTATCGCATGTGATTGTCAAAGAACTTTGTTAATGTCATACCATCCCCATTTATATGACGAATTGGATTTCACGGTACGTCTTTTTAGAAGATGTGACAAATTCACGGTAACATTCCGTTTTGGGGATGGAATTCATAGATCTATTACATATACAATACTATTAACAGCAAACTATAACAATTTTATTTATGGTACAAGTCGCACGATTGACGCATGAAGAATTCATACTGTATGATACACACCATACATACACATACAAACATTTATATATATATAAATAACGTACACACAAATGCAAAACACTTGCCCTATCTGTCATCTCGTATCTTCGACCTCACTATGACCCATTTCATCAGACAGATATCCTGTCGTCGACCCAATAGGACTTGCAACATTTAGATAGTCGTTTTCACTCCCATCTTTGCTATCAAATAATCTCTGCTCACGCATACCAATAGCATCCGTCGCTGTGTATGTATTCACACGTGTAGCTCTGTCGCCGCTTACTCTTCCAGTGGCATTCGTATTGTTACGCTTGTGATGATAGTTCTTCCAATCATAATCAACCGTCCCACGTTTTTGTGCCGTTGCCTGTCCATAACCAGAGGAAGATGATGAAATAGGCGATTGGAACGCACGTCCACGACTATAACGTGAAGTTCCGCGTGAGCGTTGCAGACGCGATTGACGAGTCGGTGAAGGAACGTACGATTCATATTCATGGATTAACGGCATTTGTGCTGTTGGCGATATTGGTGACGCTTGTGATACTGATGACACTGGCGATACTGGCGATATCGGTGATGATTGCGCAAGCGAGGATCGACGTGGTTTAGGTAAAACGGGGTTAGGCGGCGGATAATGTTGTTGTAGCTGATTGCGGATAGCAGCGCTGTATTGTGACCCTTGGCTGTCTCCATTGTTTCCGCCCGTATTGGTATACTTATTAATACCAGTATCTAATGGCGGAATATCCGCGGCTATCCTAGTTCTATTACTCTTGTTGAAACCTCCTTTTTGCCCTCCGCTCGCATGAATAGGCTGCGGTGACGTAGCATCTCGACGGGGAACCTCGCCGTAATTAGAACGACTGAAATCTGTCTGAATGTCTGGTATATAATTCGGAGGTTTTTTGGCAACGGGTCTAGAAAGTCCGCTGCCGAAGCGATTTTGATCAGCGGAACTCATTGGATGGGTCGGTTGTCCTGGATACCTGTCATCTTCATCAACCGTAGACAATAGCCGAGTTGGCTCGTACCGAAACCCGACGCCTTCCTCATCCTTATTCCGTGGATTACCATTTGGAAGATACGCGTATATACCAGAGCCAACCGAATTTCCCGCTTTCTGTTTTTTGATTGATCTTTTTCGAACCAAACATACTATTGCAGTAATAGTTGCGAGGATGAATATGGAACCACCAGCAATAATCAGGATTATGGCGTAGGAAGGCAGGGCGAGCTTTTTTTCATTGTCAAAAGGACTATACTGTCGACGTTGGATTGTTGCAAATGGCGAAGACGATAGTGAACTTGTCATGACTAGGATGAATGTGGCAGACTTGTCAATAATCAAAGCTGCTTTTTTTTGTAACAATACTATGTATCTGTAATACCTTCATTGTCGCCAATGTTACCATTTCCACGCACATACAGGTGCCTGACGTTGATGTAAGATTTCTTTTCATTCATATTATTCCTTATAGTTCTCTCGTCTCGTTTTTTTTTGTTCCGTATGTTCAGCAAATTTGCATTTATTGTGCGTACCAATTGAATAAGTGGGCAGCAATGTGAAGAACTTCAGAAGAAGAGCAAAGATAAGCACGTGTAAACTTGTCGATGTGTTTACTGTTCGTATTAACGGTGAATGTCTCAATGTCTCCTTACAACATGCTCGCATCTACAATATTAGATCTGGACATGATTATGAACACAATGGTATCGCAACAATGATTTTCACTATGTTTGTCTTGCGGATGACGCAATGACCAATCAGGTTAACACACCTGCATTTACCTGGCAATATCTTTTGGACTTACCAGAATATCTTCAGTTAACTCGCACATCCGCCGATCCGCGTTCCTCGATATGAATATGCATTATTGATATATTGGCGATTTAATTCTGATAGTGACATTAATATTAATAGAAAACACTGTTATATGAAATCGTTCCGCCATTCATTACCTTCAGTTGGGCCATTAAAAACGTATCTTGTTCGGACCTAGAGAGAGCTTGAAACGCTTCACATAACTCTCGGAATCATTTTCGAGCAACCACAATTGCAACCTAACTCCAAGAACCGTATTGCTTTTTTGTATTCGTCAGAATTATTATTATTATATTCACTACTTTTCATATATTGGTAATCTACATATAATTTTTATCAATTTGTTTAGAGATATTTTGGCAAGGAATAACTTCCAGCAAATGGCTTGCTTTCAGTTCTTTTAATTTTGCCATGTGCAGAGAGCGAGTACTAAACATCCGCAACAGAAAATTTGTAGTAATAGCGCGAAATTTTTTATGTCTAATTTGTTTTATATGTACTAACAGTTGAAATATATCCACATTTTTATTCCTGAACTGAGCAGTAAACCCTCTTTAATATCCACCCCGTTAAAATCAACCCAATAAATTTCCCCGCAATACCCGTTGATATCCCTATCCACATTTTATCATGTACCTCGCTGATATCAAGATCAGTATAAATTAGTATTTTAATTTAAACCTCTGCTCTACAATATCGCAAAAGTCTGTTGGGATATACACAAAGCTCAACAGCAAAAAAAATTTTTTATCAAAGAGAGAGCGAGCTACAAGTCATAAGAGGGTGATTAGTTTATCTTGGCAAAAAGTTTTTAAGTAATTCTAATTGCTGAGATGATGAACATCGCATTACATTTATTTAAAGGCTATTCTCATGACTAATCTTCTCAATTTCCAAATTAAGCAAAGAAAAAAAAACCATATACATACTGTACATTAATAGTTCATTAAAATCACATTACAAAGGCTTTGCGCACAAATGACTACTGATAAGCAGGTGGAATATAACGACGAAACCAGTGTTGATACTATATGCTTTGCGTTCCAAGGGGGACATCTCATCAATAAAATCGCTAAGATCACCTACATTCTTCCAGCATAGCCAACTCCTGCAGAACAAGTTGTTGCTTTTTCTTCTTGTATCTGCTCAGGGTTTATCCGCATGCATGCTGCTGCTTTGTGTGCATTCGTAAACCAAGTGGTGAAGACTGTAGGTTTGGCTTCAGTATCATTGGCAACCGGTTTTTCAGCTGATAGCAATAGCCTATTGGCAGCAATCAACACTCCTATCGCTTGATTGAGGTCATCTGTGATAATTTCGTCAAAGATTAAATTATGCGTAAAATAGTTCACTTTCAAATGATAACTTACCTTCTTCATTTCGATTACAAGCATGCCTTGTTTGTGTATGGGAACCTCGGTGAGTTTGTCTGCATGCTGATTTTCGGTGCGGTCATCCTCCCACAAAATACTCTGTTAAATACATCCCCGACGTCTATAAAATTTGTTCTCTTGGTGAAGGACAATGCTATCGATTCTTCTTCGCGCTGTTTTCCGACACTATCTAACACTTAAGCAACAAACGCACAATAAAAGAAAATGTATTGCTATGTCTATCCTACACTATTCTACGTGCCCCAATGCCCGATAGTAGTTTTGCTGACGAAGTCGGTTTCTGCCGCATATTTTGCAAGTATACATGGCGAGCAAAGCATATCGTGAGCATGCTTCTAATTGTGCTGTAATTCTCTGGTTCCATAATGGATTTGATGTAAATTAGTTTCATATATGTTATTTTTTGTTGCAAGCATACCCATATAAGGAAGCTTATGAATGCGAACCGTGCCAAATTAAGTGATTACCACAATTTAAATTATTGAATTGCGACGCCATTGATCGTTACAAGTTAATCTTGTCTTGCGCATAGATTTATCAAAAGTGCTTTCCCCCTTCATTATACGGAACGGCACTTCTGTTATAGACAAACTTGTGATGCATCAACGTTCAGCAAACGGCCACGCGTCTAAAGCTCTCTCTGGTTTTGGAGATTATTATTATTGGATATTAAAAATAAATCATTTGTGCCACTCTGTTTGCATGCAAACACGGCCACCATATATTCTGATGCCGTGATTTATTATTGTTGATTAGCTAGCGGATATTTTATAAGGACTTTATATACACTACCCATAATGTACTGTACACATCCCTTCTCTTATGATATCTATAAAATTATATTATAAATCGTTCTCTATACTGGATGCATTGTTTACATTGAAAAGGAAGGCGAGGTCTTGCGTAGTGAGTCGAACAGTGTCATTCACTGTCACTCCGCTCAATGCGTTGCTTGCCATTTCTCGCTATAATTTTGACGGGTAATTAATTAGTATACATAGTATTGACGACATGCTCATAGAGGTCGGGAGAGTTTTTGTTACCTTCCGTTGTTGGAGCACAAGTATTCTATCTTCAACAGTATTGCTTACGGTGAATGTCTTTATTGTGACATTCTTTGTTTGCCCAATGCGATGCACTCTATCTATTGCTTGTTCTATGATGAAAAGATTCATTGTGAGCTTGAGCTTAAAACAAGCTTGTTACAAGTTACATTCGATACTCACCTTCAACGGCCGGATTCCACCAGCAATCTAACAAATATACCTACGAAATAGACAAATTAACATCAGCGCCGATCCAACACAATAAATTGCTCGAAAGTATCTCTGGTCCTAAGACTTACTCTATTAGCAGCAGTTAAATTCAATCCAAGTCCACCTAATAATGAACATAACCAGACAGAACAGTTAACGCTATGGTCATAAATTGACTTATAAAAAGGTGAAAAAGAGAAGGGGGGTATACGTTACCGCATTTAAGAGAGATTAGGAGAATTTTAACCGATGGATCAGTATCAAATTTATTTATTATTTTTTGTCTTTCTAAAACGTTCATTGTGCCATCATACTAGAAAGAGACGAAGAAACGTGAGACCATTGTTTTTTATACACAATATTCCATTCCCACTTTTTTTATACATACCCGACAAGTTTTGTATTCGTCCAGAGCTTCTTCGACAATGTCCAACATTCCCAACCACTGCGAGAATATCACAATCTTAGAATCAGGCTCTGCCTTTGTGACTTCACACAAGTCGTTAACGAGAGCAGTGATTTTAGTGGATGGGACTAGCTCGGAACCTGACGCTAGTACGGACATATCAACTGCAGGAGGAGGAGATTGACCATCGCAATCGGAACCCTCGGACAGTTGAGGTTGTGGAGTTGGCAGTTGTGTAATTGAAGAGGTAGTATTGAGTATGTTGCTCAATGAACTGATGTGAGGAGTGATTGATTTCATATCTAATGCGTTTATTGAGGTGTTGTCTATTTTATCAATTAATTCATTTTTTGGCAGATCGTCTGCCAATTGAGTCTCTAACTCTCCGTATGGAAATGTAAGCAAATCCTCAACAGATGGGAGATTGCAATCGGATGCGGTTTCATTTATACTGGGTTTCGTGTTCAATTCTATAGGATTATACAACTCCTCTCCGTATCCACTGTCTCTTGATATTTCAGTCGTCGTCGATACAAAAGACACTTCGGATTCGAGTTTCACTCTTGTCCATTCATTATTAACTTCGCCATAAAACTCTGAATTATACTGCGATGTAGAATCGATTGTTTGACCGAAACTAAGACTACGTTCAGAATCCATCACCGAGCAATAACCGCCAGCGGTCGAGATAGATGCAGAGTTGTCGGATAACGGGGGAGTTAGAATTTCGGTTTTGAAATTAGAAAGAGAGTTGTTTGTTAAAAGGTCTCTGGAAGGGTTGCTTTCTGCACCGATATGTATGACTGTTGCATCTTCTACTGGATTCTGTACTGGCTCTTCTTGTACAGGAAGCAACTGTTGCCAGGTTAGAGTCCCATCTGGCATCGACTTGAGCGCTTTGCCTAAATCAGCTTGAAGCGATTCGTTGAACTCTATACTTTGCTGAGCCCTATATGATTCACGGTATTAGAAATTGATCTCACAGCCAATCACAATATTTTTATTACATATACTTACAAAAACGGGTGATCACACGCCCTTCGAAGCGACAGCAATAGTGATAGAATATGCGCATAGTTCTTAATTACATTGTTTTTCTTCATATATCTGTTAAAGATTACCGCCGCACGTTTTTCCAGTGCGTCATAAAACTCCCTTTCTTCAGTCGAAAACTCCAGTTTCACACTTTCCGGTACCCTTTCCGGTAGGTTCAAAATTGGCCTTCCACCCAACTTTGACGTCTTTGTCCTTCGGAGCATAACTCGTGATAGTACATTCTGTTGAGATAGTTTATCTTGGTAATAAGTGTTGCGGAACAACCGACGGAATTCATCCCATTCTCCATATGTTTCCACATTAAGAAAACGGAATAGGGAAAAAAGGTCATCAACTTTATTCTAAAAGTACAAGGGAAAGAAAATCGTGAGACAGGAAATGGAGAAATTTGCGAGCAAAGATCGGCTGTAGAAAACTTACGTGAATGGGTGTACCTATATACGGACGTGCAAAAGAAAAATTACCGCTTTAAGTTATTTGAATTCGCAATCTTTTTCTATACTAATAATGTTTTCGAAACTCTTCATTCCAGACAATTTTTTTTTTGCCGAAACTTACCAGTCAGACACCACCGATAAGTGGCATGTAATTCGCTGCATGCCAAGCTACCTCGACTACGATGGTTCTTAATAATATGAGATTCTACATTTTCGCAATAATGAATTTATATTTTTAGTACCCTGACCTCCCTTTGCCACGCTTATCGTTCTCACCCATCACTCTCTAACTTACCATCAAGTACAATACGATACCAATGAGCACGAACTGAAGGACCGCGGTTGTCCTTGCGCGCCTCGGCTCGAATAATGTCATAACTAGTAATGACAATATCATGTGCTTCGAGGTCCTTCATACGAAGCGTGCGCCCAGGACCGTGATGGACATGCACATTAAATTGACCTTGACAAGAAGTAAACACAATCGGTTTATTTACAGTTGATCACGCCACATTCTTCACTATTTGCATACAAATATATATTCTTTACCTTCATCGACATGTTTCTTAATTGCATCGTCCCAAACATAAACCAACGAAGAAGGAGCAACGATAAGCGTGGTTTTGGGTTCATCATCCTTGGGCTGATTGATAAGAATTGTTGCTATTGTTTGGATGGTCTGTAAGAGATTGAATATAAAGAAAGCAAATTGTAATTAATCACCTAATTGTTTTATGGACGGATTGACTTATTCACAAGAAAGGAATGAAACTTAATTCTGTGTAATACCAGAATACTGAATTGTGAGTGATCGACTGAAAGGTATGCAAAGGCATCAAACAGTGACACATTCAGAGTTGAGGTCTGGATTATAGCACATTTCGTCCATTCTTATCCTACCTTTCCCAAGCCCATATCGTCGGCCAATATACCTCCTTTGACCGTCGTTGACCTTTTCTCTTGGCCAACCATCCAAGAAACTCCAATAACTTGATGAGCAAATAACTTTGGAATGAGTCCAGGTATGTGTCCATCGGCTGTATCTAACTGTTTCATTGCATCTTTAACAGCATTGTCGTCAAACGGATCGTCCGACATTTCGCTCGTTGAATCTGATGAACTCGACGGATCGGGGGTGGGGGATGGGGAGAGGGGTTGTGGAGAACTTGGGGGATAGAGACAAGTAGAGTCCGTAGAGGGAGAATTTACGTAGTGGAGAGAAGTAGAGTCTATAGAGGGAGAATTTATGGGATGGAGAGTACTAGAGTCTGTAGGGAGCGAATCTATAAGGTTTGTGGAAGATATTGAAGGAAGGGGCTGTTGTGTTGTAGAGAGACTATATTGAGCGTCCTGGTTAAAGTAAGGAGAACTGATCTCGGAGGAAAATATATTGTTCAAAGTGTAAGATGAATCAGTGTTGAGTATTTGAGAAAGGGAAGTAGCTGTTTCATCGGCTTGTGTTTGACATTCGTATGATTGAAAGTCTGATTGGTAGGGATCTGTGAGATCAGAGTATGGCATATACGTGGGTTCCGGCAGCATGTAAGGCGATTGTTGAATATGGTCAGAAAAGAGATTGTCTTTTGAGTAGATAAAAGGACAAGTTAAATAATATTTGAATTAAATCAATGAGTAGTCTGATATTATATTACATAGCATGGATACTTTTTTTTTTTCACTTACAAGCGTGTACGGCATACTGAGAATTATAATTGTTCTCTTGATTTATGTTTGTAGATTCTAAATTGACGGTGATGGGGAATTCAGTCCATTGAAAAGAAAGGTATTGTTGAAACGCGTGTTTTTTGGTTTTTTTTCCCTTTATTTATTGTATTCTGGTGCGAATTACCTTTCTTAATGTCTTGTAGTGGTTTTGGAACATAGACTGATGCTTCTGATTTGAATATATGGTGAATATACATTACAAACACATCTCACTACAATACATTGTTCATAGCATACAAACACGCTTCCTTTCTCCCCCCTCTCTCTGGACGCGTATGTCCGGTCACTTACTCACCGTAACTCCCTCCTCTTTCCCCCCCTCCCTCTCTGTCTTTTTCTCCTCCTAATCCACCCCTTCCAATTGTTGGATCTTCTTTCTTCAAACGTTTTGCAAGATTGTGTATAGTCAAATCTACAATATCAATGTCATCGTTCTCTTTGTTATAGACGTGACCCCATATATTACGCTTTCTATTGTCCATGATGAATAGTCTGACGTGTTTGATTATATCAAAAAGTGAGTTTTATTTAAAGGTGGGCAAAGCAAGGGACGGGAGTGGTCCGAGGCGGAGGATTTATATCTTTTTGTTTGTTACGTAATCGACCAAAATAGGACCCCATCAGGAGTTTGCATGTTAGAAACGGGAACCATCGGTACACCATTATTAACCGTAATAGCATTGTTAATTCCACCATACTCCGGGCCAATCGTTTATATCTCAGATTTATCCATGGTATGACAAGGCTCATTAATAAACGTTTATTTTTTCCATCTGAGTGACAACGCAATTCGGAGCCAATAAACAAGCCCTGTTACAAAAAGTGTCACGAAGTAGCTACATTTGTTTACCCTCATTAATCGCTTTGTGCATGAATCGTTTCCCAAATGTCTTGGCGCAAAGCATGCTTTGTTTGTTCATTTATAGTAATAAATAATGAGAATGAAAACGCGAGGACACGATACTCGTCAACAACACTGACATGTCTGTTGATGGACGCGTAAACAATAATAAAGACGAGGACATGAAAGTCTTAGCGGGGGTGGGGGAGGCGTTTGGTTTTGCTTTGGTTTTTTTGTTCTTTTGACAAGAACTGTATCACATACGAATTGGAAAACTCTCCACTGTTTATTGTACCTATGTATTCGTATATGGAAAGTCTAATGACGCTATGTACGAAAAGAATGTAGTTCCATGTAATTCCATGAACTTTATATTGTGCAATCGCAATACAGCAATATGCTTCAATACTATCAATAGTAAATACAATAGTAGCTAATAATAACTATAATCACGTGCATGATATATTAGTATGTATATTTATTTACCGTAGCAGAGACCCCCCCTATTTTGGCCTTACCCGTGTTACGTAAAGATTTGTGGCACAGTAGTTATATTACCATTGTACTATATTATTTATACTATATCAATTCAATGCAGCGGTCAATGAAAGAGCGAGACAAGGAGACAAAGCACAACAATGCACCTTGTTTCCATTTGCATACCGATTTTCAAACACAGTGAGAGCGCTAGTAAACATTCGGAATTCGTGTTATGTAATTCCGATCAATGAAATAAATTCTTTATTCCCACGTATGTCAACTATGTCTCGACAGAATTATCTCTCCAAGGAAAGCAGACATAATTGGGTTAACAATAAGCGCTTAATTATCCGATCGATAAGACCTGTATTTAGTTGGTAATTAGTATTAAGCTTGGCTCTGTTGAGCTCATCATGTGGTTTGTTGCAGGAATTGTTAGATGTTCCTTTTTGAGGTTATTGAGTAACTAAATAATTTTGGGTAGAATATTCTAATTTTGATATTTGATCAAGACTTGCATAATAAATATGCAATATTTAACGTTGCCAATCGAAGGTTCCTCAGCCTTCGTGCTTTGCCGGAAATCGTATTAATCCTCGCCAATGTCGGTAAAAGCCGAGGCACCGGAATCGTCCCGGAAGTGCCACATAAAGTAGTCGACGGAAAACATTCTCCGTCAACTGATGTTTTGAAAGGTGGTTTACAACGCAGATATTACATCAATCACATGATTGGCTTTTATCCTTTATTCTTTGTGCAATGACAGACTTTTCAAGCCGGGGACCATATTCTGTGCGATTTGTGAGACTTGCATACAGCTATAATGCTCATGGGCGTAGTTTGCTTGTCTTAATAATAGATCTCCAACCACACAGGCCACATATGACATCTTGTACATTCACTTTTGCACCATTATTTGCATTCCCATAGAAATTCTGTAGTCCGCATTAGTATTATAACTTTTGCATAGTTGAACCAATTGACTGTACCATTTTGAAATATGGCTAAACCATTATATCGTTATGAAACTGTATTTCCATGAATTGGTAGTCTATAGATTACACCACACACATACACACATACACAAACGCACTGTAACATACCTTATCTTAATGGATTACCGTTTTTTCTAAAAGTACAATCATTAATTCCAAGCCAATACAAAGGCTGTTGTATTTCACACTACAAATACAGGTAGCTGAAAAGAAAAATTTCTTACCAATAAGGAATATTAATTGACCCATGGACAGATGAGGAATGCATTTAAGGGAATACATTACTGATTGTTGCTTCTCTTGTATCACGCTCAATTATCCGCGTGATCAAATTTTCTAAAAATAAGGGTTACAAAGGATAACGATAAGGCAACACACCGGTTATATTTAGTTTAGAGAGATGGTTACGATAAAGAAAGATTATCAGTTTGAGTAACGAAGTTATATATGTTTCCAAATCGAAAAGCATTGAAACGAATACCAGTAGTTTGTAAATGATTCTCCTGTTTCACACATTCGCAATTGCGTTATTGTATCACCGTTTGTGTCATATTTGTCTTGATAACACGTGATAAATGGATTCCTGTATGATAATTCTTAAATGGTCGAAATGTCCATTGAGAAAAAAGGATGTAGACGAGATGAATGGAATATTAGCACTGGGGCTAATGTGTTGCTATTCCTATTGCAAGATGCGCAGCTTTTGAGGAGCTTTTAATATGTACCTTGTGCCTTTTTTGTTTTGTGAGATTCCTATTGTATGGTACTATATCACTTATATGTGATTCGAGGTTCACAGGGATGCCATTCGACTTGTGAATATCATATGCTAACATGGCAACTTGCACTTTGCTCCCTTTACAAACCTTATTTAAAAGTACCAACGTATATCATATGCATATGGGCTGTAAAATAGATGTCATACATCGGACCCAATCTTTATGATTTGCTCCGGCCTTTCAATTATTTCCATTGTGATCATGGAACACGAAGTTTCTAAACATCTAAATACAATGGAATAAATGGAATATTCATTGGTTAACTCATCTTGATTGGTTACAACACACAATGTCTGTTACAGATTAACCAACCTGGTTACAATGGTCATTTACTAGCGTCGTTCTGCACATACTTTCTGAGGCGTATTACATTCTGTTTTAGAAAACTTTCGATCTGTGATTGGGGAGCACGATACTTGGATCCAATAATGCGAATGAAACACTTTTAGTAAACATTGCTATATAACTTTGCACGTCCCGGGTTTTCAAAATATTACGAAACCATATTAATGAGGATCAACTTCCCGTATGTCTCTGTATCGGGTCAATTGTCATTATTGTTTTTTTGAGGTTTCCCTATTAAGACAACAAAGGTTGCTGGATTTTTAGATCGTTCAGAAATAGTTTCCGTTCGTCTCTCTTGGAGTTGAAACTCGTAGTCCACACTTTCAATCAAAATCCTGAATGAGAAAATTCGACCGCAAGATTCTACGTTTTTGTTATCTTGGTTGATGTTTTGAGAATTCAACCTTGATGATCCAGAAACTGCTCCATTCGTTTACATTCAGAGGATATTTTTTCTACTTAGGAGGTGCTATTCCTTTCTTCCGTTCGCAAAAGTTACTTTCTTTTCGGTCCAAATTCCAAGAGCTCTGATACATGAATGAAGGTGGTGTCTAATACTTTGTATGCCGCCGGTTTTCTGAAGCTCGTTGGTTGTCTTCTCTACCATTTTACAATTGTCTAACGCCCGACTAGGTTTGGTTCGTATCTTTATTAATGCGTTTCCAAAATATACTGATGCGTGCCCACCCGTTTAGCCTTGGAAGTAACATGCTTGAACGCGATGATGGCCGTTGGTGCTGCACTTAACAATAAACAATCATGGAAAATTTTATTTGCCCCAGTATTAAATATAGAGATTTTAAAAATACTTTCCCCGAGAAATACTTTATGCAAAATTTGATGTAAAAATCAATTTTGCTAAACTTTGATTTTTAAGAAAATTGATCTTTCTTGCACTTTCAGTTATGAAAGATGAATCATCAAGATTATATCAGAATCTTGGATGAAACCTTTTGCCATTGATTCAAAGTGACTTTAATGGTAAAGGTTATGCTTTTCAAGATGACAATGCTCCCGTACAAATGTTGTCAATTGAATTATAATTAGGGAGAAGAAAATAAAAATTCTACCTGATTGGCCGTCTTAATCTCCTGAATTAAACACATGTCTGAAAACATCCCCAAAACACCAAAGATTTGGTGATTTTCTGAAAGAGAAATGGTCACTAATCCCTTATGGAAAGATTCCAATTTAATTGTGAGCATGTCAAAAAGACTTGAGCCATGGCAAATTGCAATTGCTTTTTTTTTCCCCCAAAAGCTGAATGCAAATTCACATGCAAATATGTCCTTGGCCGATATGTTTATTGCATTTTCTTATCTTTTACCCCCGAGCGGAAATTATAAAGTTTGCTAACATTTAGCAAATTCCGATTTCGTGTCCTTTATTAGAAAATTCTGAATGATTTCAACAATTCGTCCAAGCGGTTATAAATTACAATCCGCGAATACCCTAATCGATATAAGATTAGCGATTCACAACTATATCGAATAATTTACGAGGAAAATAGAGATCAATCGTGTATTCAGAGTATATAAGCGACTTGTTTATTAGAAAGAGATATTGTGAACCAATAGTAAAAGTGAACATGGACATGAAGAAAGTCGCGCTCTTTTTACGTTAATCCGACTGAAAATCGTTGTGTTACCGTCGGAGTTACGCGGAATGTATACGTCATACGTGAACCGAGGTGATAGCTGTAACTAACTTCTGCATAATTATCGCCCATCTTGTATGAAAGTTGAATTTAGCAGACTATAACAATAGCCTGTCTATGATGTCTCTGCTAGTCAATTAGAGCAATGTGACTCGTTCCGTCTAATTGTTGGCCTTTATATGCTTTTTTTCTCGATCAGTCTCCATGTCGAGTTTTATTGTCTCTTTTCTTGATGAAATGCGAACAAAGGTTTTGCAAAAATGCCATAGAGTGGGTGAACGGAACTCCGACCCATATTCTGGTATTATAACATGGGGTTATTGTCCATTAGAATTTTTAATATTTGTTGTACTTGATTTGACAATTCCGCTAAGCAAAGCTTTGACATTGAAAACCTTTTTACTTTAAAAACAAAGTTTAACAAAGGTACATACTTTATTACATATTAGGTATCACCATAATTATATTAATTGTGACAAGAAATCCCAGAATCGTTCCGACTAAGAGCCGTGCCATATATTATGTGCATAGTCCTTCTCTCAATTTGGAATACAACAGAGTTCGGCTTTTTCCGGCATGTAGTAACGGATCCTTTTTCCATCAGTCTAAACCCATTGTAGTTTAAATCATTTGATATCCCTTCTCGTTACTTTTCAAAGTCATCAAAGGCTTGGTGTTAACTGGCACTCAATATTTCCAGATGTAACAAAGTCTTTATTATATCCACGTTTTTATTCTCTATCAAGATTTGTATTCTATTCCGTTTTCATCAAATAACTACTACAAATCAAGTTCAATAATTCTCTCTAGCACCCTCCTCTGTCTCCTCGTCTTTGCTACTTCATCTAACTCCTTGCTCTCAAAATACGCCTATAAATATATTCAAAATCGAAAAGCAAACAAAATACAGATAATAAATACCATACTCGAGAGAGAGAGTATAATTTTTGTTTTAATCACTTTTCAAACGTTCCAATTCAGCAGTCAGTGAAGCAATCTTCGCATCTCGTTCGTCAAGCAGTTTTTGTAAGTCTGTGTTCTTTTGTAGCAAGTTGTTGTAGGCTTCTTGGAGCTGTTGGATGTGAATATGTAGAGTAGCAGTAGTTTGTGGAAAATTTGATGAGTATTATATAACAGCAGTATTCCTAAGACTGCTCAACCCCCCCTTTCTCTGATATATTATCTACTAAAAATTCCCATCCAAGCTCGCCGCTCACAATAGTTTCCCTCAAGCCTTCCCGCTCCCGCTCAATCCCGCGCTCTCCCCCCTCCCCATTCCCCATTCCAAACCTCCTCCGTCTTCAATACTGGTGGCTCTTCCTTTTTCTCCTCTGGTGGGGCAGACGAAACAAACTCTTTCTTTGGCTTCGGCGTAAATCCATTTTCAAGATTGACCAGTTTGGGGTTCGCGCTTTTACCAGAAAAGAACTCCTCTGCGGTCAAGGATGGCTCATCACTTGGGGTTTCCGGGAATATATCGGATTGGAAAGCATCAGACTGATGAGATGAATTAAAGGAATAAAAAAAAACCGAGATGTAAGTATGAATGAATGTTTTAAAGGCTAGCAGATCGCAAGCATCTATCCATCATCCTCTCTATTCTTTCGCTCCTCATAGTCGCCGTGCCGCTCTACGCACGCTATTCCCCAATTTTGCCTACCTTTCGTGGGACAACAAACGAAATCGGCTCGATCATATGACTCATAACCTTGTATGCCCTAGCAATTTCGCACTCGTTGATATTTAATGCGCGTTTAGGCATAAAGGCTAACCCACGTTGAGGTTCGGGAGATTGGTACGTTGATAGGAAGTAGAGCGCATCGTTCTCGAACTCGTAGTAGCGGATTGTGCCGTCACTGAAGATGGGTTGAGAAAGGAAAAATAAAATGGAAAGCGAATTGGGAAGTGAAGTGAGGTGACAGGATAGGATAGGGTAAATACTGTGATAACGGCGATTGGTATAAAAGATAAAAGAGCGTAAATCACGACTTACCCCTGTAAACGATAGATGAATAATGATCGCGTAATAAAGTATAAAAAATATTCACATCGTCAGTATATTCTCGCTCGATGGATCAAAAATCTCCATTCCTCATTCCTTATCGTTCATTTAGCGCTAAGTCTTTCTCACACCCAAATCTCATCCAGAACACAACCTTCCCAGCCAAGTACAACATCTTCGTATCGTTATCGTAGAAAGGCATAACCACACCGCTTGAAGTATCCAGATGCACAGTTTTCATCGGCTTGTTCAAGGCTCTCGTATCCCACACGTACACCTGTCTATCACTCATTTTACTAAAGCCTGTTGTTACAAGCCTGTCCGCATCTCCCAACCATACTACTCGCGAGCCCTTGATTCCTTGATGACTATCCGCTTGTTGAACAACTTCTGTGGATCGAACGTCGAATATGCGAAGTTTTTTGTCGCGAGAGGTTGTAGCGAGAAGGTTACCATTATAAGAATAGGAAAGAGAATGAATAAGATCTGTAAAGCCTCTCAGTGTGAGTGCATGAGAGGTACTAGTAAGGTCCCATAAGTATATTGAAAGATCAGAGCTTGACGAAGCCAAGATATTGTCAGCTACGGGGTGGAAGAGGACGTGACCGACTTTTCTGCAAGTGATAAATAAATGTATATTGCATGAAATATATGCAGCCGCGTAATCAACGTAACAAGTAAGTAACGCGCATTTTTCCTTCGCCCCGTTTTTTTCTATTCACTTACTTGGTATGCCCACTCAATGTGGCAGCAGGTGTAACATCAGGCGATTCTGGTTCTCCCAATTCATCGGGAATGTTCCAAATCATGACTTTTGAGTCTTCTGCACAGGACGCAATCACATTGTCATTGAAATTAGCAAAGTCCGTGTCGAGGACTGCTGCTGTATGACCGCGATATAGCGGTATACCATCGACAATTTTTCCTATAGGAAAACAATTAGCGGAAAATGTGAGCGTAGTTGCGCGTCAATGTGATTTCGACAACAGGATATTTGTCGATTTTTGCTACATCGAGAATAATTCTGACGTAAAAAGATTTACGCCCACAAGCACGCGCACGTCTCTTGCGTGCTATACTCTTCTTTTTCTTTTTCCTTTTCCTTTTTTTCTGACATACCGGCATTTCTATGAGGAATCACGGCAAATGCTCCTCCACCGCTCGAGTTCCAGTTGATCGCAACAAATTTCTAATAAAAGCCTTATCATCAGTAATGCGATTCGCGTATAATCAAGTTTGCCAGATATTTTCTTAATGAGTAGTCGGAATATCACAAGCTTACAGAGTTAACTTTTACGAGATTGGTGTCCCACGCATTACCTGACACCTTTACATTGTCGAAGCAAAGATCATATTTTGCTGACGTGCCGAAGACATGTCTATGGTGTTGGGAAAAAGGTTTAGAATAGTTGCATTCGCATACCAATCACTGCTTTCTTATTGCTCGAACATTACATTTTGACCGAATATATTGCCTAGTACATTCATTTCGTAGATGACTCACCTGTACTTTGATGAGCGAACGAAGCGAGACATCTGTCGGATGTTAGTATGTAATAAGTGTTAAGTTGTAGGATGTAGAAGGTGGCTTGTAGAATAGCTATATGTAGCACACTATACGGGGCGTGTAACAAATGTGGCTTGGCCTCACGTACTTTTGTCTCCCGGAAAATTGCTATATAATTTCCTACTCTGCATACATGTAATATGATGGTCGGTAAGGGCGTTGGTAAGCAATCACTCTGTATCTGGTGAGCGAATGCCACCCGCGATGTGCGAGTCCCGTTTCACAGGACGAGCATCATTCTATATCCTTATTTATAATACTGCCTATATATTTATATCACTACTACCCAAACTACTACCAATAAAGGTAGCTTCAATCTGCCTGAAAACATCAAAAAGGGTACAATTACAGTGAAACTACCGAAATTTATACACATCGTAAAAGGTTTAGAAATTATGACCCGATTGTTCGGTAGCTCGGTAACCTTTTCACGCGTCTCATTCACCTACCGGATCTACTTTTCGCTACTACAATCGTTCAGTTGTTAGCTCTGTTGCTAACAGTCTTTAGTAGAGGTTCATTCTTTTTAAATTGCGGTTGTAACATCCCTGTTGAATTAGTTAAGCACTGCTCGTCGCCTACTTTTTTGCAATCTCATTGTACGATTTAATTAATGTTAATTGGATGCGAGTTGAGTAACATATGTTTCTGGACCAGTTCTAATACCGTTTATCGAGGTTTTTTATTAAAACACATATGTTGCAAAAATATGATGTTGTAGAAGTCAAAAAACATTTTAAGAAAAGTCATGTTGATAGAATAAGCCTTTACCATCTCTGCGGACCAATATAACAGTAAAGGCAAAAAGGACGTTTATATCCAATATTAATATTATTTCACGTGAGGCCTTCCGTATTCGATTCATGTCTTGTATATAGTAGGAGAGAGAGAATGATTTACGTGAAATTCGTCTACAAATAATATCAAAAGATCGAGCAATTGAGGTCTCATAGGACAAAAGTGGAGATAAATTCTTTAATGAAAAAAAGGTATCGGAGCTGCCAATAACAAAGCAAAGTTATTAAGAAAAATTTATTCTGAACTAGAAAGTCTTCTTATTAGCACTTCTGCTACAATAAAGTAAGACATCTTGAATGGTTGAATTTAATCTAATCAAGACCACATATGGAGCTAAACATAATTTGCTCTGAATATTAATAAAGAAGGAGAAAGCCAATTTGGTTCCACAATAGATGAGTTGATGCTTAACTGGAACAAGGATTAATTATTTATTATAAATTATGATTATACTAATATTGTACTGGACTTCTGTAAAATTTTCTCTATGAACTAGATTATGGATGAATGATGCTATAAACAAAGGACTTTTTGTCATCGAATCACGCGTATATAGATACCAACGTAAGTCGATATTGGCACAAAAGTTTGATTTGGGCGTGCTGTCGTACATTCACCGTGTCCCCGAAGCCTAATTAAGTTGTCGAAAAACTAATTTTAAAATCATAATGGTGCCGCGTTTCCATCCCGTGTATCCCATTTCATTCTTTCACAACAGAAACCATACTTTTAAACAACAGTCAGTACACATAGTTCTTATTCTGTAATTGTAGTAAGACGTACTTGGGTAGTCTCACCAGCGTCGGCGATTTCCTCGTACGGGCCCTCCAACACAGCCTCGTCCACAGAGGCATGATCGGATATCGGTGTGCCACTTCGATCGAGATCGAATAAAGAACGAGAAGCATCACCATCATGTAAAGACTTTGATGTAATGCTATGAGTGGAGTTATTTCCTGGGGGGAAAAAAGCATTGGTTTAGATAGGTGAATGGTTGATGACTTGATTTGAGTAATAACACCCGAGTTACCTCGCGATAGTCGTTCAACTAATGATCTAATAAAAATCGGTTGTTATTAAGTTAAATTAGATAGAATAATATGCTGTGTTATTCTACGTTGTCATACATACGACTCTCGTTCTTTTCCTTCTTGCATCGAAACAGCGCGTCTTCTTGACTTGGATGCAGTTGATGCATCAGATCTCGTCTGTTGCGGTATCACAGATAGGTGAATATTTCAATAACGCTATTAAACATTATGACGTTATATGTCTGACAGATTACCTTTTTTTTTGTACTTGTTGTTACTTCCATATCACCGCCAGTGTCAATTTCCGTTTTCAAATTCTCAATCACTGATTGAAGAGTTTCTATTTCTGTCTGCATTGCCCGTATTTGTAACCTATCAATGTTGAAACATAATAAAGCAGGCAATGCTGTTGAGGAGTAAATGAAAAAATTAAGGATCATGGATAGCGTGCAATGTTGATCGTCATGTTGAGACTTTAAGGATACGCATGTTTTGAAATATAGTATTAAGGAAATTACGAAGAGACACCGTAAACGTCTCTAGCCACTGTTTAGTAAAAAACGTTTCAAAATTAGGGTCTGTCGCTGGATTCTTGGAAAATGGTAGGCCTAAAATAAGAGTACAGGTAGATTATTGTAAAGCGCTACGTCCTGTCACCAGAAACATCTAAATGACTACACACCAAACCATTTTGTCCATTCCGGATTGGAACTTAATTCTGGTCCGGCCGTATCAAAAAATTCGAGTATCTTTTCTTTCCTCTTTTGCTGAGCAGCTGGATAATGAGAATACAAGGGATTAGGTATAACACCAATACACTATCGCTTATCGAATGATTCGTACCGTATACAAGGTAATATCTTAAAAGACATAATTCGAACTTGTTCACAGCTCCAAGGAAACGTCCGTCTAATCGAGAAAAGTATCGCACATCAAGATATCGCCAGTAATCGATAAGACCATTGATATCGCTATTTATTATAAATGAATATAACTCTTCAACAATTTTGTCAGCCTAAGAATGCAAAGCGATGATAAGAATCCAGATAATAACATTTTCTAAAAAAGAAGGATAAACTCTAATATTCTCTTTCGAGAGATCGCACTTGAAATCCTTTGTCTCTGTCGTTTCTGCTCTCCTGTTCGAACGCACGGAAAGTATTTGAAAATCCTCGAAACTAACAGTCAGAATTAAAGCGTTAACATAGAATTTTTGTATTAACGTCAAAGTTATGTGGAGATGAAGTAGTACCAATAGATATTCCTTAACTAATTCATCGATATGGTGGACAGCATTCATCGCGGCAAAGCGGTTTAGAATCACGAAGTTTTGAGAATGGGAATTCTCTGCGTATGCTAATTTGTTACACAAATTTGAGGTTCCCTTATTAGAATTACGATCGACGCACACCTTTAAAAAGACAAGTCATACAAACATGATCGATCGTAGAATACGATCAAAGAGATATTTATTCTCATCGCTTATCTACTTTGTTTCAAACTGATGGTATGTTACATGATTGAGTAATGTGATAATGAGAGTGAAATATCCGAACGAGGTGAAGAAACTGATTATTTATTTATACGGTTTGCTGTACAATTATCGATAATACTGGCTACATCCATGAATGCCATCTATTGACTTTTGCTCAATCGGAAGAAGCAGCAGTTATTACGCGAACGCTCATTACAGCATCCGAACAAAACCGACAAGGGTATTAAGTATTAGATCGGATAAAACCACGAAATGCAAGCCGAACGTGTTACACCAGCTTGTGCCGAATGCGGTAACACTGCAGGATCGATTTTCGATCTCATTGCACGTGAGTCAGAAAATGTGTTTATAATTAATCAATCAATTCCACACCACCCATGTATATAAACCATGCAGCGGAGTCACCACCAAAGACCACACCATGGTAACTACCAGAATCAACAATACTTTGATCAGCCTTACCAGCCAACGCAAGACTCGCATTCGGTTATTCTAGTGACTGCTGGTTACGATCATACTATTCGTTTCTGGGAAGCTCTGAGTGGAATTTGTTCAAGGACCATTCAGCATCCTGATTCCGTGAGTCGATCTGAACGTAAAATTAATTGGGCTCGAATAACGGTTTTTATGTACGAATGCTAAGACAACAATACATTTTCTGACTTCTGGTAGCAAGTTAATCGTCTATGTATATCTCCAGATAAGAGATATTTGGCTGCTGCAGGTAAATTTAGAAATAGTTGCAATTCTACGGGTTGGCCTGTCGTAAAACTAGATTAACAATGCTCTTCATACAGGAAATCAACATATTCGATTGTATGATATAAATAGTACAAATCCTAACCCGGTAATCTTCTGATCAAAAAAGTTGTGTTCGCGCGTTTCAAATTTTTCTTGAATTTATTGAATCTTGTTTTATTTCTTGAAACATTTTAGATCACCTCATTCGATGGTCATACTGGTAATGTAACTGCTGTTGGCTTTCATTGTGAGGGAAAATGGATGGTAACGGGCAGTGAGGATGGGACATTGAAGATATGGGATACAAGGTACAACGATGAATACAAGTGATCAAGTTTCTAGCGGACTAGTGGCTTTACAAACCGAAACATGATGCCTTCAAATGCTTGTTCACACAGGTGGTAATGTTCGTTTTTGTAGAGCTCCATCGGTACAGAGGAACTATGATCATAAAGCTCCAGTTAACGATGTAGCCATTCATCCAAATCAGGGAGAATTGATTTCATGTGATCAGAATGGTGGTATAATAATCCTTGATTTAGGAGAGAATTCTTGCACTCATAATCTGGTAAAGTAGTTAACAGTTGGATTGTCAATGTATTTGTATTTTATGTAAATGTTTTTGCATATAGAACAACACTTTGAATTTAAAAGATACCAGAAGAAGACGTACCACTTCGATCTGTGACCGTAGCAATTGATGGGTCTATGCTGGTTGCAGCCAATAACAAGGTTAGATTACCATAGTGGGCTACGTTGTCGAAATTTTAGATCTAAACTTCTAACTGTTTATTCCACTGTAACAGGGTAATTGTTATGTATGGAAGATGTCCAATACACGTGACTTTACAGACTTGCAACCAGTAACAAAATTCTCGGCTCATAATAGATATATCACGAGATGCCTCCTCAGTCCTGATTTCAAGTGAGTTTGAATGATATTGAGATCTTTCGTGGTGCCCAAATTTTATTAACCACGTGTCCAACCCACTATTATTAGGCACTTGGCTACTTGTTCTGCAGACACGACTGTCAAGATATGGTCAGCCTCCAATTACGAGTTTAAATTGGACAAAGTTTTGAAGGGGCATCAAAAATGGGTGTGGGATTGTGCATTTTCTGCTGATTCGGCGTATTTAGTAACAGGTTTGTTTGTGGTCGCGCAACAATCTTCTGAAAGGAAAGCATTGCTAAATTGACTGCCTGCTATTTTTATAGCCTCGTCCGACCACATGGCAAGGTTATGGGAGTTACAGCCAGGAGAGACAATAAGACAGTATAATGGTCATCATAAGGCCGCAGTCTGCGTTGCATTAAATGACTTGTCGGTTGGAAATTAGAAAAAGCCAAAGGTAAGCTACCGGACAATTGGTTTTCCGATCGAAACTCCTTGGACTTTTGGTCCACACTCGGCTGGCGATATTTACCGGGTATTTATTCTCACCTCATTGGTGAACCCGTGATCCATCGTTATTGTATTTATGTGACAAGTACGTTCAGACAGTGCAGATGAACGTGCGTTGAATTTGTAATATTATTTATGTCACGAGCTATATATATTCATTGTTTTATCTTGTAACCGTATTGACTGTATCTAATCATGGTGCGTAATGGACACTAGTGTTGTATTAAGTGTAATAAATCTAAAGCACATTCAATCGCGTGTTTCGAATATCAGCGATATTACATTATTACCAACGCGCGCCTAATCGTAGATACATACTAATTTTAAGGCGTCACAAATCAAAGTTAATAATTCGGATCACGCATAATGAGGTAAAACGCCAAGTCAAAAAAACATCTGGAACAGCTTAAAAGACAATTAAAAGATGAGAAAACAACAAAACTCACAAACTGATCGCAAACTCTTATAATCACCTACACTCCCAACCTTGTTACTGTCGTTCGATCCTATGCTTTACCACTATTTATTGTTGTCTCGACATCAGGAATGGGCATGTCAACTGCTTTCACTCTTGAAATCATTCTTTGCGCCCATTTTACCATAGGGAGATCAATCCTACAAACAGAAAATTCATTACATAACTTGCATAATTTGACTAACTCGTTATAATTTCGCTTGAACGATTTCATACATCTTGCCATCCAAACTGAATACACCAATGCCCTTTTCAGAATGTTCCTTGTATCCGTTTAAGATTCTTACTGCTCTGTCAATGTCTGAAAAATGTATGTGACCGTATTAGAATTGTCAAATGCGTCATGAATATCTGTTTAAAATGTATGATTTACCTTTTTTGTCTGGTAAGAAAGTCTTGTGTATTATATCAACCTGCTGAGGATGTATAGCTTGCTATAATTATGAAAAATATTATTTGTTATATTGTCTGAATTCAACAATCATTTCTTACGACAGTTGCTGTTTCTCACCTTCCCTACAAATCCCATTTCTCTACCTTCTTGACATTCCTCCGCAAGGATCGCGTCATTCTTATAATCAAGACAAACCTAGTCAACCAGTCAATGCTTGTTAGTACAACTCTATGTTTAACAACATTACAGTCATTATAGATAAATACAAACCAAATCGATTGCTTGTAAGCCATAAGCACATGCAGCGGTTACGATTGCTTGCCGTGCATATAAAAACTGAAAAGATATAATTTTGAGTTATGAAAAAAAAGTGTATAAGATAACGTAATTAACAATTTTACCTCCTTCCGCGATGACGTTCTTGTGAGTCCTAGGTTGTATTGTTAATTTCAATTTTAGCGCTTTTTCTTGTAAAATACTTCTAATTAATCATTACCTAGATCAGCGCAATAATCCTCTGCAGCAAACTACAGTCGAAGGAAAAAATACAATCAAAGCTCGAGACGCTACTGGCCGGTTATATTAGAAAACAAAACATTAAAGCTTTATCAAACAGTACGCATTACAATAAGCGCATCTAATCGCCCATCAGATGTCGCAATTTCCTTCAAATTCATAATGCCCAATGCGCTCTCAATGGAACCAATTAAACGAATATTAGCTCGCCTGTTTTAATAAATAAAATTAAGATCAAAGCATTGTGTGAAAATCAGATAAATCAGATAAATCAGCATCAACATTAACTAACGTTGTTTCCTTCGCAACAGAGTCAATCATACGACTGACAAATTGAATATCTTTGGCGGACTGTACTTTTGGAATAACGATTGCTTGGAGATGCGTCGATCTTAACTAAGCAAACAATGAAGACGTTTATTGAAAAATCATTATTACCCAAACTAACACCAAATACTCACCACGACATTCAGATCATCTAATTCAAGACCTTCAATAGAAATAACCTCAATAAAAAACTTGACTAGTATATTCCCAACAGTCATCGAGTTCTTGTATTAAACCTACCAGATCCTACTGAATTAATCCTGACGGCCCGCTCAAACCTGCCCAATTCTGAAGTCTTAAATAATTGAGTCAATTACCAGTTTAAAGTCAAACCAACGTGTTCTCTATTCACTCCCCATTCTCTTTTCAATCTTTGACGCTCCAATTAAAAGTAACTCATCCAGACCTCTAACGTGTCAAACACCATTTCCCTAGCAACTCCTTTCCGATTGAATGCAACACCATCTTCCAGGTCATAGACAATGCAGTCAGCTTTTAACTTTAATGATGATTTTATTTTACGTTCTTCGCCGCCGGGGACTATGTGGAAATTTTTAGAGTATTTATCAGATCGTGTCAGCGCGGAAAGAAGTGTATTGATAAAAATACCGTAAAAAACTGCTCTTCGAGACCGAAATTCCTTCCCCGTTAATGCATTTTCTATTGGCTTTGTATCGCTACTGTATTTTCGTACAGTTGTTGCTAGTATGTTTGTAAGCTTATTCGTTGAGAAAACTGTTGGTCTTCCTGTAAACCGTTGGAGTAAGGTGTTCGAGTCGCGACTTTGTACAAGTCTCGTCAACCCATAAACTGTAGTTACCTATCTTCTGAGGTAACGTTCCTGCAAGGGAGGATACTGACAACAAAGAGTAAATCGATTTCGACAGTAACCTACACATTGACAATTACAGTATGTTTTCTTAAGGCGCATATTCTGAGAAAGCTCAAGGTCACATTTTTATGACACGTGATATAACAAATTTATGACGCGCTTGGCTAGTATGACAGGCTGGAATGACAAACCAAATCTCATTGTTTGTGATTTAGAGCCGCTACCTTTTTTTGCACTTGAATTCTTACTGCTTACACCGACCAATGCTTTAAATGAATCCAGCTTGAAATTTGGAGTTAAATCCATAGACTTTGTTATACTCTCTTTACATTTTCTCAATTTTACTAGCACGTTATATCGATTCCTGCAAGAACCATAACTCTAATCTTTATCAAGTCTCCCTCAGTTTCTCACTAATCTTTCAATTGATATTATAAACTGTTCTCTCTTGCAAGTTTTTTTATAAATAACCCCCTTGGCTGGCGGTTTCTTGTAATATTCATACTCTAGTATTCTCCGTACAATTTGCACTCAGGAAAATCTTACGCAAAACAGGATTGGCTGCATTCAATGCCAGTTCTTTCTTTCCCTAATCCGCATTCCCCAGCGAAATGAAATGTTTAGCACGTCGCGTTCACAGTAATCGTGTGAATTGCATTTCGAGAAATAAATCTGTTAGGTAGAGACGCGTAAATCTATTGCAATTGCAGAAATGGAAAAATTTTGCATTTAGAGGACGTTTGCATTTATGGGGGGTTGCATTTACAGTACTACGATTAAGGCAAATATATTCTTAGAACGGGTGCGTATTAAGTTATCAGTATAATCGGAAAATACTAGAGACCAGGAAAACATTACTTCACTGCAGATGTATCGAAAACGGAACTCCTAATTTATCAAAAAACAAAACTTTTGCTCCATCGAACTCACTGCCAAATGAGTACTAAATAAATGCTTAATACTTATCACGATACTTTGTATCTTTGGCAATATATCTATTGTGTGTATGTTTTTATTTGTGTTATCGAATTGACCGACTTAGGCTTTCACCACGCTGTTCCCATCCACAGAGTTAATATTTGAACCTTGTCTCCAATACCAAACTGGTTTTCTTTGGTAGATATTTATCATGTCTTGCATTCCGCCAGCGAAAAGTCCAACTGCACCACCTATCATACACGTATGCAACGTACTTCGTCGAGACAGACGATCTGTTCAAAATCAAAAGCTTGCTAGCAACATTCCGGTTAATTTTCTAAAAAATTTTCCTTATTCACATACTCGTACTTTCGATCCTTACACAAAAATGAATTAGCCAGCCCTGTTCCAGCGCCAGCTACGACAGAATTAATCACGTCTGCTTCTCCACGCGCTTTATCTAGCGTTGCTTGCGTTCCCGTAAATACCAGAGTTAATCCTCCAAATCGTTTCACGTATTGCAAGCCGATCTTTCCTGAATTGAGTATTACAGCGTAGTTTTTTCGTTTATGATACAGATACCATCCTTGTTTTGTTTTCGGGAGCACGTGTGCATGTTCGGCAAGGTATTGAAGACTTGCACGTTTGGCCCCGTCAATTGAACCGATAAAAAATGCCCACAAGGAAGTTACAGTCGTTACAGTTGTAATGAATTCTCCTGGGGCCAAACTGGCGCGATCGAGCTTTGATGAAGGCGTGAATGTATCAGGCATTGTCGGTGCTCTTTCAACAACTACTCCCCAAGTTTTGCGTGACTTTTGTATTACATCTCCCGCCAGTTAAAATCTTTGTATATTGTGTACATTTCGATTTTCCGAAACGAGAATCTTGTATCTGCGAGATTAGGAAGTATCATATTGCATTATTGATACATTGTCATTGTAACGACTAGATTATAGATGGTTTATATGTTATCCAATTATTAATCGGGCGATCATTCGCTGCTGTAAACATATAAATATGAAGTGCGTGAGATTTCTAAATACAAAATCGAGATACAAGGAAAAATCGAGATACAAGGATTTTAACTGGCGGGAGATGTAATACAAAAGTCACGCTAAAAACTTGGATAGTTTCATCCAATTAAGAAATTGGCTATCGCCTGATCGTCATCCTATTGCCTACATATTGCGTCAGCATCAATAATTTCCTCTTCAGTTAGAATTTGCTCAGCACCTCGAACTGTATTGCATTACCGGTCAGCTAAAGAATGTCTTCAAAGTCGGCTTCAACATCAACAAAACAAGACAGGAGACCACCCGATAATAAACAACCAGGGCAACAACCGCTCACAAACATACCACAGTTGGGTGCTCTTGAAGAGGATGATGAGTTTGAGGAATTCGCTGCAGAAGGTGCATAAATCTGATCAAAAAAATGAATCGTTCGTGATTGTGTATGATTGCGTTCTATCTTTCATGTGCTGATCATACTCACTCTGACAGATTGGAATGAAACCGAAGAAGACAAAGAAACTCATTTATGGGAGGATAATTGGGATGACGAGGATGTTGAAGATGAGTTCTCTAAACAATTAAGGTAACCAGATCCGGGGTCTGTAACTTTGCTTATTAACGCTATTGTTGACATTCGGTATCTTTTTAGAGCTGAATTGACAAAAACACAAATACAACCACAACCAATGAAGATGTAAGATTTTCTATCCAACTTAACTCTGTATTTTGTCTCATCGTAATAAATATTACCAAACAACCCCACTTGATTTCTTACGTGTGTCGGGCGTAACTCCCAATAAATAGAGAGTTTAGTCTACTTGTTATAATCTGACGGATTATCGACCATGTTTTTAGAAGTTAAGAGTAATATCATTCTTCGTCAAGCATGAAATGAAAACATGGCCGAGTTGATAGCACCTTTGCTAATAATAAAGACTGTAAACGGCAACTGTTCGACTTTCGAATTAGAACTTTATTTTATTGAGCGTTCGCGTTTTTTTTATAACGCAAGTGCAAGGTGTTTGACTACCTGACGAGCATGAATTGCAATGAAAAGCTTATAATTAAATAAATGTAAAAAGCGCTTAAACGACATTAAGTATTATAAACAAAAGTTAGCTCTTATGATATATTTTTTTGCAAACCTCGCAATTAGTAATCCAATATACTTTCCGAATCACCTTTAAATATCAAGAGAAGCTTATCTCATTTGATGCTGTGTTGTTGGATAGGTCATATTTAGTATCGAGTCTTTTTTTATTCTTACCATGAGACTAGTAACGGTAAACAATAATCTGTAAAAACATACAAATTTACACGGATTGGCAGAAAGTCAATCTGTACGACTACGTTTACAATTTCCAAACCTTATTATGTCTGTTCCGTCGCGGCGAATTTTGTTAACTCTATTCACATCAAAGAATTGCTCTCTTTGTGAAGAAGCAAAGATTGTCCTCGAGCGCGTTCGTCATAAGGTATTTCATAGAGTCTGCCAAATAAAAATGATTTCTTTAATTCAAATGTAACATGGATCGTTCACCATTGGATTTCCCGTAAATACTTAAATAGATACCTTTTGAACTCGAACAAAAAGACATACGCGCTCCCGGGAATGAGAAATGGTTTGAAGAATACAAATATGATATTCCTGTTTTACATCTTAACGGCAGCTTTCTACTAGAACACAGAATAAACGAGGAGACCCTTGAGAAAACTCTGACTAAATTCAACAGCGATGGAGTAGTCGAATAAATTGATGAAAAGATTCACTCAAGTTGCATACGATCTTGAAAAAGATATGAACGACTTGATTCATTAAATGCGCTAGATCACTTTATTTGACTATTGTGCTAAGAAACGTAATCATATTTGTATATTTCTACACAATTGTTCATCATTCCGATAACCAATTCATCTTGATCATCTCCGTCCACATCTTCAACAGCTAACGTATATATCCAATCCTCCGTTGTGATTCCTTGGATAAACTGTCATCGATGATAAGTCAGTAATGCATTTACGTTTATCAATAGTTTAAAATAATAAAATGGCAACCTGTGCGTCTTTATATATTCGGACTTCGTTAAAGTGCCCAGTGCAAAGCAAGTAATCAGTTTCTGCACTATCTAGTCTGCTCGGACGAAACCGTGCCACGTTCAAAACAGGATAATCGATCTTGAGTAGCTTAGTGACCTAAATAAACTCAGTCCGTAAACTATACACACGCATATATATAACTACAACCAAGACGATATGGTATTATCATACCTGATAGTGTTCCAGCAAATAGATATGTCCATTATCCGCTCCAAGAATGACCTGTCGAACGCGTGGATCATCAAACAGTAACGAGTGATCTTCCTTTCTAAAATACCCTGTACACATCTATGGATAACATAATCAGTTCGATTTTCACTTGGATTTTATATCTTTCATTGACAACAGTCATCAGTTAACGATGCGTACCGAGTTTATAGTATAAGGAACTTCGATACTTAGAACTCTCTGCCCTCCTTGTATGAAATGTACAAACGGACTTCTGTCGCATGCAAGTAAATAATTTGTTTCCACATTAAAATTATCCAATAGAGAAACAAATAACATACAGCGAATTCGAGGATCGCGGGTATCCTTCTACTTCCAACCGTGAAAGAAGGCAACAATAGACAATGGTAAGAACAACATGTAAACAAATCAGATCGGATGACACTCAATAATCCTCTACCGACCATAACTCCCGCTGTCTGTTGTAAAATATCAGTCTCGTCGGTTAGTTTTATTCGCCACATATGTTTGTAGGCAGTAAAAGCGGAGATTACTCCCGATGCATCCCCAGCCACTATTTCATATCCGCCCACTATAAATATAAGGTTTAATGATCAAATTGTTCAATGATACTGAAAAGTCTTCATTCATATGACTAACCGGCGTCTTGGAAAATCTCCAAGCATCTAATAGCGGACCCCAAGTTTCTCTTGCTAAGCATCTGCTTCTTCTCGAATATAGTCACTGTTCCATGCGAATCGCCAACTATGAGATCGGTCGATTCAAACCGAGTTACGTCGAATAACAACATCGATTGGATGGATCCACCTTTAGTCTCTATTATGACATCTTCCTGGTCGGATACGATAACTTTTTTGCATCAACTACGCAGAATCAACCAAACTAACGATCGAATTATTTACGTGCAAGCTCTTACGTAAATCCAAATGTATGTGTTCAACTTACCTTTCCTTCGTTAAAAATAATCACTTTTCCTGATTCAATACCGACAGCGACTGACACCATCAAACCTTTCTTGTCCGTTTGTGTATCGTCCGATGGTGCACCTACCGCAAGACAATTTACAGACGAATTTAGAGTACGTATCCATGCTCTTTTGAATGTAGGTAATACAGTTCGCAATCTCTTCTTTGATCGATATGGTGAAGAGGGCGGTGAATGAGTCTTTGATTTGTGATCATTGGTTTGATGCTTATGTTTCTTCGTAGAAGCACGTTTACTCTCCATTGGCCCCAATATCAGTTTAGAGCGATTGAGTGTTAGTATTAGATCGGATATAGTAACACCAGGTAAACTGATACGTCTATTATTGTTACACGAAACGCGTCTATTTAATTTGAATTGTAACTAATACTTAACACTATTACTCGGCTCTATTCTCTAACCCCATTGGTTAATTTCAACCTCAGCATCAGCTACGACAATTTTAAATTACCAATGTCACATCTTTATTGTTCGATTTCTTGGATGAAATTAATGTTTCTGTCCAATATCGTCGTTGAGAAAACCTCGTGGGCTAAAAGAGAAGAAGAGCGTCTATAATCTACGAAAGTTGAACGATGTAAATTCACTACGGCCAAGAAAAGTAAGCATAAAGAGTTACTGTATTATGTAAACGAGCATAAAGTTTTAATTATGTATTAATATTTATAAATAACGCCGGGTCGCAGAGCCATTTGTGCAAAAATTTCGTCCATCGGATCCATAATATCGTGCTAGCACAAAACGTAGGCGCCTCATGATATATCGTATAAACGAAAATCGAACCGTAAAATTCTACATCGATTTTTTACACGCACGCTGATGAGACTAATATTTAAATATGTAAGTTTTACGTGTATAAGATTCTTGGTCGTTGAGCTGTTAAAGGATGTCAAACGAACGAAAAATCAAAAACAATTATAAGTAAACTCAAAATCTCCTAACCGTCAGATTGAAGATTGGGTGATAAACGTAAACTGCAATGAAATCATGTCTAGTGATGCCAACTTGGATGAGCTCTCCACTTTCGTCATATGTGTATACGTGGTAAATGTTTGACTTATTTTACAGTTCTTCAACAAACGGAATGACATGAGATGAGATTCCACTAATGCAAGCTCAGTTGCTGCATACTGCAGACATGTTGCTTACAACAAATACTTTTCTGAAGCACGTATGTGGTGCCGATTGGGAACATCCTCATTCATGCTTCATACATTAATCTTCTAGCTTTGGTAATTATTGGATATAATCTGAAGATAATAATCCGAAGGGAGATTTCATGATTTATATGTATTATAATTGTATATACGTACAAACGAGTTATGCGATTTCAATACCATGTCCTACGAGCAGCTATATGCTATCCTCTTCGATGATCTTCTGCTACGTTTTGCAATGATACAGTTTTGATCTCTTCCTATATTGCAACAATCAAACAAAAAAAAAGTAGATATAATCAAAATCCTAAATATTTCTAAGCAGATAAATCCACAAAGGAAAAGTAAATATACCTGCCAAACCACTCGCGCCGGTATAGCCAGAGTTGACTGTATAGGAATACCCGTATATGGAAAATTATATAATGGTTCGACTGAATATGAAAAAGCCATGCGTTTCTTGGAGATAGGTTGCAATTGCGGTTGCTCACCGAGAGAGAATTTTGCTGAATTACGTGAAGCGTCTCTAGATCCGAACAAGATATATTTTTAATGGCCCAGTTGAAAGCAATGAATGGAGGAGAAATAACTGCCAGCCAACGTCTCTTTATCGACCGACTATCTCTTGCCGTAATCTTTTTAGGTCTTCCTGTTCTCGAGCAGGATCTTGGCAGGATATGCCACTGGAACTCTATTTAGATGTGCCGCAATTACTGGTTCACTTAGCCCACATTTCCAAGCACCAATTATTTCTCCACGTTCAAAAAGTGTAAGTTCTGATCGTAAACTAGAAGCCATTTTGCTATTGTCAGTAAACAAATGGGTTTGATCATGCACACGCAAATGCTTTTATGAGAATACCTCTTAAATTAGAGCGAGCAAAGACCGATACTAGGGCATCAGTGTTCGCACGTTGATGGGGAGTTGAAGGAGATGGTGGTGGTAATTTAATTTTATCAGTTAAAGTGATATTGTTACGATGAGAGAAGTCTGTTTTGATGTAATAAATATAAGCGGAAATATCGAAGCGACAGTCATAAGAATAATGATATTGGAAAGAACCAGAGTTAGCAAGTATAACATTTTACTACTTCTCACTGATTTGTTGGTGACCACTAATAAATAGCATCAGATACTGATTCTAACTTCTGCTTACAACATTTAGCAACCGGATGGATAGTCCGCAGCATATTAACATTAGTTGATATTCTTCCGGCCCAGACTACAACAGCCGCTGCTAACGACAATGCTATCGTCACCACATACAACAATGCAATTGCACCCACACATCGACGCAATTGCATGCTGCCACATCCTAATAAAGCGCGTTTGCTCCCGTTCTTTAATTCGTGGACTACCGTCTTGAAGGACATTTCATGCTCAAGGATCACTATTGCAAAATCAGTCTGTCAAGTAAATGCAAAGGAGCTTAGTTCGCGTTTCGTGTATTGGTAGTACAGCTGTTTGTGTAATATTTCACATTTTTAACGGAGATTTATAAAACTTTGTAATTATATATTTTAAATTATTCTGAATAACTTTTCCTGTTAACAATGTGGTTTTGCGCTTTTGTCAATTGAAATTCCACGATAAAATCGGTGAAACTCTTTCGCTGACTTTGACGATTTTTGTTAGTAAATGAAGGTAAAAATGTCTATAAAATGTACTAAACATGTGGCAAACAAATAAAATTTTACGTTTACACATTGCACGATTTCATGGTATAATTCGTAAATTTTTGTAGGGGACTGTAACCATACTTGATTGCCTAAATTGCTTCTCAATTAGTGGAAGAGAATCAAGAGTAGCAACTGCCTTGACTGCGCTTGCGCAGTTTTTATTCAGGTACTAATGTTCATCACCAAACAAACATTGAGGTACTCATGCTGTTAATTGGAGTTGAACGCCTTAATCTTTATAAAATAGATATCAAGGTCACCTTAGTTTTAGGCATCTGTTTAGTGTCTCTCCACATGGCAGTACCGATAAATTGCCTTATCTCTGTCAAGGCTGTAGATCCCTAGCTGCTATATCTATTTTTGAATCACAATGGCAAGAAAATATGGAGGTAATATTTCTCGCTAAATTTTTTTGGTTTGCTATGTTATTTTCGCCGACTAAGTCCATTTGTCGTGAAGCTATAGAATTGGTCAAGGATGCTATAAAGGATGGTATATTTAATAATATGGGTTCAGGATCCAAACATACCAAAAGTCGAAAGTTACAAGTTTAAACCTGGAACGACGGGTGAGTGTAATAAAATATTATTCAATCATTGAAAGTATGACTAGATCGTAACCTGCATTATTTATTTTACTTGCAGCTATTCTCAGCGAATCATTTAGGGAGATGCTATGGACATTTCATGATAGAATCAACTTTATTCATATAATTGTTATATATGTGCAAACATATTCCAAATAACCGTTTATACATTTGTTATTATTATGTGAGTTATCGACAATATTTACAGTAAATTAACGACCCTCTTCTAAAATTTCATTATCATTTCTCTTCCATATTCTTTCCCCACCTCTTCTCCATATTACACACTTCGTTATGATGTACTACCTCGTATCGCTTCTCTCACCGCTTGTTCCGTCTTAACCCACTCCATCATAGCGTCGCCGACAGCAACAACAGTATTATCAATCGCCCCAGAGACAGCAGCCACTGTATCCACCACAACAGCCTGACATGTACCATATAACTCATTAACAAACTGTGCCAACCATATACACGGGGCATATATGATACCACTCACAAATGTGATTGTTCCAATCACCACCTCACTCATGAGAACCATTCCATCATAGATAACATTATAGATGCTAATGAACAGTTCAGAAATAGCAATGAAGAGAGATGACAGAATATTATACAATAATATGAATAAATCTTGGATAAGACTCCAAGAATATAGGATTAATGCCATCGATTGAGATAATATCACTGTACCCAATTTATATAATCCTAAAAAGACTGTGACCAATCCCGTATAAACCAATACTAAAAGTGTATAAATGGGTTTAAACAATATTATCCATAGCACTTTAAAAATGACTGCAATTATACTCTTTGTAACCAAATATGTCCATTCGCCAAAAGCCGCTATTCCCGTATACATAGTGTAGGTGATTTCTAGCATCAAGGTCAAAGTTGCCAGAATAATTTGCATTAGAGGAGCCAAAACTTTGTTAAAAATGACTGCAATTATACTCTTTATAACCAAATATGTCCATTCGCAAAAAGCCGCTATTCCCGTATACACCGTGTAGGTGATTTCTAGCATCAAGGTCAAAGTTGCTTGCATTAGAGCCAAAACTTCGTGATATAACCATAAACCAGACACATACAAGTCGACAGATAGTGCAGAGAGAGAAGAGATCATAGTGTATAGGCTTCGAGTCATGTGTTTTTTCAACAAAATCGTTATAAAGAATAGGCCTCGAGAAATGCGTTGTGTCATCCAAATCGTCATAGAGTATAGGCCTTGAAACATGTGTTTCATCAAAATCGTCAAATGGTGTAGGACTTGAGACATGAGTTGTTTCATCAAAATCGCCATAGAGTATAGGCATTGAGATATGAGTTGTTTCATAAAGTATAGACCCTCAGATATGCGTTGTATTATATAGTATAGGCATTGAGATATGAGTTGTTTCATAAAGTATAGACCCTCAGATATGCGTTGTACTATATAGTATAGGCATTGAGATATGAGTTGTTTCATAAAGTATAGGCCTTCAGATACGCGTTGTATTATATAGTATAGGCATTGAGATATGAGTTGTTTCATAAAGTATAGACCCTCAGATATGCGCTGTATTATATAGCATAGGCATTGAGATATGAGTTGTTTCATAAAGTATAGGCCTTCAGATATGCGTTGTATTATATAGTATAGGACTTGAGATATGCATTGTTTCATCAAAATCAAAAAACATTTCACATTGACAATTGTAGCAACAACACATCTAAGGATTGGGTCCCTCAATATTTCGCTCACAATCCAAGTAAGTTCTCTTTTTCCATCGGTAACCACACGCTTGTACAAATACGCTCGGATTATAGGCCCATACATTCGCACAGTCTCCCAGAGATAGACGCTTGCATAATGAACGAAATTGCAAATTCGAATAACCGTGTGATGCCAAATCCATCGAACTGAATCGCAGCCCAAGAAAATCATATCACGTACATCTTCCAACATATCGCGTATAATAAAGCATGCAACATGGTATCCTATACGAGATAAATATACTGCACGCTCGATGGACCAGATTGTTGGTTTAATAAATACAACAAAAAGCAATCGCCTTGCGCCGTTCCAAACAAACACGCTGAATCTTTTAATCGCGTTCCATAAATATGCACACGTTTTGCAACTGATGTCGTATCCGAATTCCAATAGTTTACAACTCGTTACCGCCAATGTCCGTGCAATTAGCCAGATGATATGCCAGATGCCAAGTACGATATCCCAGATGCCAAGTACGATATACTTTATTGCAATCCACAAATAATCTCGCCAAAGCACGCTAAGTCCACGGGGAACTGATTTGATAGCACGAATCGAAAGCTTTAACGCAAATTCCATCATGTCCAGTGAATAGAATACACATAGTTTGTACAGATCCCACGCAATTCTCAGCGATATGTATACCATCGCGAATGGAAATACCAGAACATATATTATTAGATTCCGAGAGGTGAGGATAGAGGTATCTGACGAGGTAGTCCTAGCATTGCGACGGGTAAAATGTCTGTTATATCTGTATTTGGGGTAATGAGCAAATGCTACATATAAATAGAGAATAACAAGAATTATGCATATGAGGACTATAAACGGTCTTCCATATGCCGTCGTCAGAAATATCCACGTCGGCCTTGCGATAAACCCCAAATCAAATTCACACCCAGTCAAGCACACCCAGAGGCTGCAGAAAGTAACATTGACCAAGTTGTGGATATCAAATGTGACATTAGCGAAAGTAACACAGGTGGGCGTTGGAGAGGTAGACGTTGAAGAGATAGACGTTGGAGAGATAGATGTTGGAGAATAATATGCCATTGTCAGTAATTGACGGCAGGAAAGTGTAAATCTAGAACCGTTAATTCATGAGTGCCATATTACTATTCATTGCTCGGCGCAGCAAATATTAAAGATAACACACAACCTTCCAGGTCGTACAGGCTCAAATATTATCCTTTCATTGGACGCTCAGATGCCCACTCCATAAATAGGAATACTATGGACTGTACGACGTGTCGGGTTGTGCGACCTGGCAGGTAAATAAATGTCACGGCAGATTTTATTCTCTAACCCCATTGGTTAGTTTCAGCTTCAGCCGGATTTCAGCATCAGCTCCCACAATAAATGGGGCGTGATCTATGAAAATGATGCATTCATAAAAATAGCTGATCGTCAGAAAATCATCTTCAAAGAAATTGGGCCGTTTTGATGGTAATTATCCCCATTTTACATATCACCCCAAAATCTAAGCATTTGTTATGATGATTGGCAAGGATTTTAGGGTACAGATTTGAGACCTTCTTTGTTGTGCTACCGAACTTCTAACTGCGAAAAACTATTACACTTGAGGTCAGGAAAAGTCACAGGATAGATAGCATACCCAAGTATATATCCCGCACAGAAACTAAATTTGTACCCCAAATCACCAACTACCCATTTTCATAGATCAGTCCCCATATAGTACATTAACCCTAAGTACAATGCATAAGCAATGGTGAACCACATATACATATAAATAATTGATAAAACAAGATTACCAGATTAAATCAATATTGAACTGAAAATACCTCCCAATCTACCCATTCAAAACGATCTACTGACTTTCTTATTGGAACTTTATATGTACATTTCTGAGCAAGGGGCTTATATTTGCCTCCAAAATATAAATCCATGGCCCCATTCCCAAAAGCAGGGAAAGCATTATTATCATAAATGGCATGTGAACTATGATTACCAACAAAACTTACTATATTCTTATCCATGTTTTTGTCTAATGCAAATATAAAACTCTCTTTAGTATCAGCATACTCATTTTGGGAACCCCATGCAAATGGGTTATATCCACCAAGTATTTCTCCAGTATCCAACACTTTCCCAACAGCAATTGTGGGTCCTTTGTTATTACACAGCTCTCTAAATTTTGCAAATGTATCACCATCTCTACTTCGTCTATAAAGTAGGGTAAATCTATGAATTCCATACTTCCTATGATTCTCTTGAAGTTGTCTTGTTGATTCCACAATCTTTGATGAGATCCATTCTGCTTGTTTTTTGTCAATGATAACTGAATCAATCTGTCCCATTCTTGTTGATAACACATGAGTGTTTGGTTTGTAGCTTTTATCCATTTTATAATTGAGTAAATCACGACACAACTTTGTTGGTAATAAATAATAATATTGAGCAACCTTGTCGGGGGAGATGTTGAAAAACCTTATATGAGGTATACAATCTGCTATGATATCCTTGATGGTGTTAATGTCATTGGATGACCAATCATCTGAATCATTTCCAAGTTCTAGTCCAGGCACTTGTTTAGTAGCCCATTGGATGACTGACACCCAAATATCATCTTCATCCATGCTCAGTTCATCACTTTTGAGGAGAGTGATCAAAATCTCCTTTGGTAAAGTTGCAAGATCATTCGACTTGAAGATAATATCCGGGTGGGAAACCATGATTCGATTACAGTAGGCCAGAAGTTTGTTCAAAGTGACTGTGGATGCAGCATATTTATGAATTGTGAGAATATTCTGTTGAATCCAATCCTTTTGTTTATCAATCAAACAAGTTTCAATTCCAGTAAGGAGATCAAATAGTTCAAACTTGCTAGCTCCATCTAAAAGGTTGATCCAACCCACAATCTTGCATGCATTATAGGACAATCGCCCAGTGTAAATATATCTACGATGCGATGAAACGTCAAGTTCAAAAATGAATACCTGAATACTAGCGTCGACGTTGTGCATACAACTTACATCTCTTTGATTAATAATATGAAATTTTACCTGAGCAATATTTCGAAAACGTCAGGAGTTACATCTTCAAATGTTATAGCTGCGTTTTGAATCTCTGTATTCCCGGTTATGCTATTCTCAAGAAATTTGCTTCTCGTACATAAGACCAACGTATGGGCAAGAAATATTTTGGTATTTGGCTCTTTTCCAACGTTGATTGAAATATCTGTATATTTGCCATGTTCGTAAAGCTTCTCATAGTCTGATGAAAGGCTCGAGGACAAATCAACAAAGTTATCCATATTCGTGTGTGCAATGTTAAAGACGTTTTTTTTCTATGCCGATTTTTATCGATCACCCGTGTCACAGTGAAGTGTGAGAGCGTGCATGAGTATATGTAAATTCACGTGATTCCGATACTTCATTTATTGGTTCTATGCTTTTCTCTCTCTAATATATTTCTCGAGAATATTTGTCATTTTTATGTGCTCATTTGCATTTTCTTGTAGTAAAAATGCTTGTACAGTTTCCAAGCCTTGTAATGCCGTACTGGCACTGATAGCTGCTGTTTCGGTGCTTGTTCGAGTTCTGGGTATGTAACCGATATGTGTCTTTTTGCATTTGGAGCAATGATTTCTTCAGAAAGTAACTGGTTGCAAAATTCGTGTTATGGTAGACTCATTAACATTTATTTTCAATCCAATTAACATACTCCGCACGAGATTTCTTATTATCGCGAGCATACAGGCAAAGTTCGTATTTTGCGAATCTGTCAAAGTTGTCTTACTTTTTGGCGGCATGATGAATTATTTTTATTGACGGTGAAATTTCAGTACAATCCTTTAACTAACAATTAGTTATAAACGATTTTTATGATGACCACGATGGCATGCTTAAATAGTGGCTAACTGTTACAATCGTAAATTATGATATTAAGATGTTCTGTCCACTGTTGACTATTGATGTCTAAATAAATACATGACCTGATGTTAGCAGACAATGTTACTACAGAACTGTATTCTCACATCTCGAATATAACTTGACACCAGAAAATAGTTTGCTGCGTAAAGTAGAATAATTATAGCACGAATTCTCTATTCGTTACATTTATGATCCGATAATTTGTTATTGTCTTATAACCTGGTGGGTTGGATAATCGGCTGCTACCTTATTGGTCCTGATTGTCGCCAACTGCAACAGATTATACGTGAGCGTTAGCGAAACTGTAAATATCTGATGTCAGATTAATCCGGTAGAAAACTGATAACTAATAGTTTACGTTATTGTCATTATTGCCATAGTGACTATATACCGCAACGTTGAATAAAGACCAATATCTTCGCAATCGATCAACCTACCCGCCACCAAATACCTTACAAAGTCTTTATTGCCCACAAGCGTACTTTAAAGAGCAACAAACTTGATATTATCTCCGGTCTCTGCATCTGTCAATATGCATTTTTATATTACTATACTATAAAGGAGATATTTGCAATCTCGGATAGCAGAAATAACATTCTATTCAATGTATTCTCAAGCGTCACAGCGCGTGTTGGTGCATATAGTGTACGTCGTTGGAGATGATAATGTTATTCATGACATTTTTTGCATGCTATGTGAATAGGTTTTGACGATAAATAACATGTGCACTAGGATGATGTATAATCCACAAGTCTAGGTTGTAAACAGAACATGGAGGTTGAGTTAGATGAGTGCGTAAAAGCGAGTTGATTACCCTATATTATTAATGTAAGATGATGGATAACTTCATTTGTTATGTCTTTATTTAATCGCAAATACAAGCATGGGAGTTATTGAGTTTTGATAATGCAAGAAAAGTCGTATAATTTAATCCCAGAAGCAACGAAACACGGCCGACTCGTATCCTGTGAAATCTGTAATGAATTTCTCGAATTCATGTCTTCCTTCATTGAATAGCAGCTCTGGTTGTTATCTTTGTTCTATGACTTCGTTTGCGACAAGCGTATTTATTGCCTCGAACACATCGTCCCCAAGAGTTGGCTTTTCTCATAGCTTCGGACATTGCTGTGCTGTTGTAGTATCAGTGACTACATGAAGTTGAATTCATTTGATATTCCTCAATAACCGAAATAAATTATCGTCTTAATATCATGGTGCATATCACTACAGAACATGCGGCATTGCGAACATCATATAAAGAAAAAGTATTTTTACCGATTACTCTATATCGAATTCCTTAATCGATATATAGCTCCAATGGAAGACAAGAAGAAAGCAAAGCGCTTTCTAACACAGTTTCCGATAATAGCCCTTATTCCAATAGCAATTTTGACACAAACCTCGGCATTCTTTATTGAAGCGGAAGCCATGTTAGCTAATATCCTTCGGTCAAAACATATGTTTATCATCAATAAGGCGGACCATACCACACTAAATGTTTTACATCTGGAATCTTCTTAAATAAAGGAATGTACTTATTAAAAGAGAAATACGTACAATGGAAAAAAATGACAATACATACTCGTAGTCAGCATAGGAGATTGCTTAATTATGGTGATAAAATGTGGTGCAAGTTTATCAATGATGTAAATAACCTAAATAACCCATACTGCCTGTATTAATCGGAAATGCTATCTATCGTAAATACATCAGACAGCTTATCTTACGGTTAAATAGTATATTAAACATCAAATAAGACAGACTTCTACCTAGAAACATGTTGATAATAACGACACACCGCCGAGACTCATGGAGCAGTAACTGTACTTTGACATGTTGCACTGTAGTGGCAGAGTCATTATAGCGAACATATTGTTATGTGATGAGACTTAATGATGTAATTTACCCCATAGTCGTTCTTTGTCTGTTCTGTGACAGCCCATCATGGATTGCCATCACTAAAGATTATCAACGATTAGTCAACATCATTGTCTGTTTGTGATGCTATCCCTTGACGAGACTAAAAGATGAAAGCAGTTTTTAATTTTCTTAGGCTGAAATCTATAAAAGCTTACTTAATACGTGAGATGACGACTAGCTTTCAATATGGAACCTTATGTTCCTATTATAGCCAAGTCACTATTACTATTAGAAATAGTTTTTTAGCATCCTTCATTGTTCGTTAACATACAAACATTGCATAATATTTGTGATGGCGTGCAGTTGTGGGGTTATATCGTTTAGTGCAGAATGCCAAGCTATTCTGGGTTAAATCTCTCCACTGTATGCCTGATACCTCATCCCCAAAAAATTTTGAGTTATTATTAGAAGAACTATACAATAATCGGTCATACGTAAATCGGCCGGGGAGAACTTTCTGTTGAATGATTTTGAGGTGTACAAAGGTCTAATTTAGCAAATGGTTATCGTTATGCATATCTGGCGGTTACACACCCTATTTAAACCATGGGCTTGGTTCTGATTATGATCGGCTAAAAATTGGCTAACGTCAAACCAAGATAATCTCGGTTTTGATTCCTTGTCTGCCTATATTTCACAGCACAATACGACCAGCTAATTATAAAAAGAGCGTTTCGAGTGTCATGTCAGGTATCGACGGCAACTACTTGTACTATAATGAAAATAAGCTGCCGAATATTAAATTTATTTATTATCTTGATACTTTTACTTATACATATTAGTCTTGTCTAGAAGCGCGGTAAAAATAGGGAATGGCGGGGGGAGCAGTGGTAGTGGGGAAGGGGGAGGAAAAAAGGAAAGGGGGAGGAAAAAAGGAAAAGAGGAAGAAAAAAGGAAAGGAGGAAGGAGGAAAAAAGGAAAGGAGGAAGGAGGAAAAAAAAGAAGACGGGGCAGGGACAACAAATACAACGAGTGGACATTATTGTCCAACGGGTACACACCACGATGAGGGCGTTCATGGACATTTTCCTACTACATTGATGGTAATCGAACGTGTGGCAATTGGTGTGTTGTGACTATTGTTATACTCATTATATTTGTATTATAAGCCAAGCCATTACTGTCGATGATGCTCCGCGAAACGCTGAACCTAACATCGAAAACCGCCTGTATAAATTAACTCAAGCACACATAAAACACTTTCGTTTACCATTGTACAAAGATGTAATATATCCGGGTACATAACAAGAAATAAAACATTATCGGGGATTATTGCTCTTCATAAAAAAGTTGATGAGTGGCATAATTTTAACGGAAAGTAGTTAGCAAGTCAACCATTTATAAATAATGTGTGAATTTTACAATCACTACAGTCAAACCTCTTTATACCTATAAAGTTCGCTACCCGAACCAGTCCTACTGCTTATACCGATAAATCTCTTTGTTAGATATACCGATATTCTTGTGCAACACCAAAATTGACCAATCAACTTATTATTATCTCAGTTATTGTAACTAGCATATACTCATAATATTACATCAAACCCACAAAAAAAAAAACACAAAAAGGCTCACTGACGGCACGTCAGAAGAAATTGTAGCAGTGGTATGTCCTCTGAAGAGGAACTCGAAGAGGGAATAACTCGACCTGCCGTATCAGTTAAAGAAGCATTAGGGGTGTTAGTAGCGCAATAGAATTTCTGGTAAATCCCTCCCGAGGATTTTGCTTTTGATATTAAAATGATATCAGAACTGCGTAAAGTGCAGAGTCAATTGTGGGATTATCATTCGTCAAAGAAGAAACGATTAACAATGGATAGTTTTATAAGCACCAGTTAACTCATAAGTATGTGATGAAATAAAGATTTTCATTTCAAAATAGATACGATTATTATTTAATTTGTTATACCGATAAAATAAAAGTTCCTCGCGATAGTTATACCGATAAAAACAGCCAGGTGCCACTTGTATTAGTATCGGTATAAAGATGTGTGACTGTAGTTTACTACAAGAATAACTTATGCCGTATCACACACTTGCAATGCTATATAAAAACTAGTGGGTAATGAGAGGGGTGAAGAACCCAACTATTTCATAACATGACGGCCTTTATTCACGGTAGGCTTTTTTTCATATGAGAGGCTCTTATTCACAAGAATTTACGTTAATTTCTTCAATTTTACTATTTTCCCTTAATAAATAATACGTGTATAACATCCAATCACTATCAGTAAGTTCTTTTTATTCAATATAATAATAGCAAATTATAGTTAATGTTATATTAATACGCTGTGTTTTGAGACTATAAATCCATCTTACGGCGATTGTATCAAAGTATTTGACTAAATTGTGGGTTTACAAATTTTAAGTAGTAGTTAGAAGAAAATGTCTGTACAACAATCAGAAAAATTTTTCAATATGTAAATCCTCTTTCTAAATTGTTATTTGAACCCCTTTTTTATTCGAAACTATGTCAGAAGCTGTTAAGGATATCCAAAATCCAGCAATTTGCAACTTGATTCGATCCTGCCTAGAAAATAAATGGGTTATTCCTTTTTCAGAGATTACTGATATAAAGCCAAGTCAAATTGACAACATTCACTATGCTGTTCGGAAGAGAATGTCTGACGATGGTACAATTAGAGAAGAGATAATAATTTTGATATTAGTTGGAAGCAACGAAACATGTACAACAACATTAGTGAGTGAGTTTGCTAGAATATACTCACT
>CAJVPI010000127.1:0-50946 GCA_910592345.1 Paraglomus brasilianum
TCTTCACCATCACATCTCACAATGAACATAGACACATCTTGGCTATACTCCAACGTAGCATTCGTTGGCAACGACTCAGTCCTATTAGCCTCGTTATCGTTGATCGGCAAGGAAAGAAAATTTGTGGAATATCCTTGAGAGACTATGTTATCTGTGTCTAGATAAATCTCTGGATTCTCCTGAAGCGAAAATTCGTTAAACGACATGGGCAGGTTATTGTTCAATGTTAAGAACCAAGCACTCATAACCCATGAGGGTATTTTATAGGGAATTCAAAGACATTATTATTAGTATGTTTTGTTTTGCTTATAGTACGGGCTGGCTAATTCTCCCAAAAAGCAACATTTCCCTTGTACTACCATCAAAAAGGAAATGAGACAGTGATGATTACCATGTATGTAGTAGTAGTTAGCAGGAAGTGTAGTCGTTAAATGCACACCGAGCCTGTAATAGAACTGCTGTTTAAAAGCGTTCGAACAGTCTTTTGCTACACTACGCCTGTTGCTTTCAGGATGCATTGGAGCTTGAAATATGTAAGGGATGTCACAAGTAGTCTTGAACATGTTACATGTCTGATAACATTATGCTTTTGATATAAAAAAGAGGCGCAATACTGATTGTTATTATGCTGAATTAGCGAGGCTTGACCGTTTCAGAAAAGTAAATGAGACGTTAAAACTGTTCTTCTGTATTGCGCGTAGTTAAGTAAGAGCTAATAATAAAGAACCAAACTTTACTAACTAAGCTGTTTTTTAAAAACTCTCGAATAGTTTCGGTGTATCAAAAACCAAGAGTAGGAGAGACTTTGCGTGTCCTTTTGCTGGTTTTACAGCCAAGATCCTGTGCTAAGCAACTTGTGCTTTCTCATAATTGAGCTTATTAACCTTCATTCTTACAATCAAATCGCTGCTACTGATCGCTTTTACCAACGTCTTTTAGGTAACATTGGCATTCACGATTTGATGGTCAACAGAAGCGTATCGATACGGGTTTACAAAGTTAGCTAACCAGACAGCATATTAATAAGTTCCGAACTGTTCTATTTGTTGACGTTCGCTATAGAGATAAAATTCCGCTTTAACGAATAGGCCCGCATTAATGAAGATAGTCAATGGAACAGAGCATTTCGTTATAACGGCACACGAAGTACGTTATTCTTTAGGACCACACTTTGCGAGGAGTTTGTAGTATGGACCCATGCCTGTTTCTACAAAGAAAATAATATATATAAATCCATTACTAATTTACAAGTTAAATGCGCATACTACAAAGTATTTCAATAAGAATTAGGGAAGTTTCACTGATTCTCCGAGGTTAAGATAGCATTAACAACCCAAAATGTAAAGGACACAAGCGCATTTTTCTAGCAGGCGAACGAGAAAAGAACCATTCTGCGACTAAACGAAAATCCATTATATTTATCAGAAAGATTTAGATATTCTTTCCTACACAGCTTTGCATTTCACTGAGCAATCTTTTGGTATTCGATGTGTATCCGTAAAAGCGGCGACTTTAACGAACCTCCAACAGACGTTATTCGTAAATCATTTGATCTTTGACATAATACTAATATCAAACAACACGTTTCGACTTGTGACTTTGATAGTAATAGAACTGGGTTCTTTGACTGCCTCCAGCAGCCTAAGAAACGCGTGACCATATGCAACGAGTCATTCTCGATCTACAAATAACTTTGGGCAGGGTTACTTGACATGGTTATCCATGTTACACACAAACTTTCAATATGTCACATTCACACCGTCTCATACTAATACTCGGCTTTCAAACCAAAATACTTATAGATGGTATGCTTAATCCCTCCTACTGTCGTTTATTCTTGTGACTTCTGTAGAGTCCTTCGCTTTTCTCTTTTAAACACTGTTGACGATGCTTGATTTATCTCTTAGGAATCTAGTCAGAATCTTCTCTCGGCCGCCGCTCCCTTTTCGGGAGTAGAACAAGACGTAGAAACGGGGACCGAGACTTCTTCAACCACACAGAATCAGGGCGGGAATACTAGAAACCCGAGCATTTGGGAGCAGTCAAGGTTGGACATATTTATAGATCTTGCTTCGCTACTCGGTCCGAGTTTCGTAACTCTTTGATCTGATCTCTCACTAAAAAAAATATAAAAACTCTCTTTAATGTGACATAGTCACCCAGTAGCCTTGGGCTTCCACCTCTTCTTTCGCACTTCTGCACTACTCGTCTATCTCTTTGGAGCCTTGTTCACCTCAAATTTTCCTTTAATATTTATTATTTGTGTATTGTTATTATCGTTTGATTTTTGGACGGTGAAGAATGTCACGGGCCGATTATTAGTCGGCTTGAGATGGTGGAATGATATTCAGGAAGATGGAACAAATGTTTGGATGTTTGAGAGTAGGGATGTAAGTGAAAGCTATTTCTATTACGCATGTTAACCGATCGCTATGTTTTTGTACACATATTTACATGCTCACTTTCCCTCTTGCCATCAATCTCCTTTTATCCTTTTCATACTTCAACGTTTAGCCTTCACGGCCAATCAATCAAACTGACTCGAGAGTATTTTGGATATCGCTTTACGTAACTCTTGTAATATGGTTTTTCTTTGGCTTCTTTGCTCTCATCAAACCGCCGTGGCTTTTGATCGTCGTCGTGGCATTGACATTGAATATAGCGAATGTGATTGGATATACTCAATGCGATAAAGATGCAAAACGTAAATGGGCCAGTGGACTTGCTGCAAGAGCAGCATCAAGTAATTCTGGTGTGATTGGGAAGTTGTTCTCGTTCGGATTCGGAAAGTTATTCACGTAGAGAAAATAGTTGATGAGATGTGTGAAGAGGGCATGTGTGTTGGCGATTACGCGGGTGTTTAGGAAAAAGGTAATTGATGAACAATAGATGAAAATACAAATGATTACATGTAATTGTTTAGAATCGTTGTAGTTTAAAACTTCTAGTAGTGGATATATATGCCACACATCAGTATATATTGTGCTACCTTACAATAAAAACTATTGTTAATATTCTCCTGTGGCATCGTCAGAGATGTAGGGTACGTCATAGCTTCACATTAGGATTTGCCAATCTCATATGCCTCTTTGGCACACATGGTTAACTGGATCATTATTCACGAATTCTTCATGGGAAAGCAAGATGCAATGGTAATGGGGAAGAGTGGGATAAAAGTGTCATTGTTGAAAATGATATGGTTTTGGAAATGTGGCAGAAGTAAAATCCACCATACATATACAAGCATACAATTTCCTATGATTTCTTAATCTCACTATACAGTAATAATAATAATAACAATTCCTATTTTAAAAATCATTTTGTCAAACAATTAATAAAGCATAACTAATTCTTTCTAGCCTTCTTTGCCTTCAGATTATCATGGTGGACAATATTCTTGCTTTCCTGGAGGAGCTTGACAACCCAAAGAAAATTCACAACTGTTTTGAAGTAGTTCCCCTTCATTCTGTTCTTCTGAACTATCTTTCTCTACAGGCTTAATTATATTGCTCACAATGATCTAAAAATTAGGAGTTTCATTTAGCAACATTATTGTCAGGACTCATAGTAATAGGGGACTATTGACATTGTAATTGTTTTAATATTAAAAAACATTCAAACACAAAGCATATTAATATTAATATACCTTTGCTTTCCATGCCAATACTCGATATAATAGAGGCTATGGTTCTGACCCTTTTCTCCGTTAAATCAAGAGATCCACTAAATCGAGTTTTCACAATATAAATATACTGGATATCATAACAAACCATGTTATTATTATATCAACTTTATTGGCGATCTTCAAATAATTAATATTTGCTTAGCATAAATTATGAAGGCCTTACTTGAACCAGGATAGATGGCTAAGGTGCAATAGGGTTGAGCCTTCCTATATTCTTCGTCAAACTGCTTCATTAAATCATTGCCGTCGTATATCGGCGCGTTGACGAAGTATCTGTGAATTTCGGTTAGATTATATGAGTGTATGAACATGCACATGCTCATGCGAGTTTTCGAGGAGTGCACATCCGGATTGTGTTGAAAATTTTCAGATCCCGTCTTCCCATTGTTTTCCTTTGATATCAATGCAGAGACGGTTCGATTTGCGTTCTTTCTTGCTGATGATGCTAGACTGGACGACTCTTCCCTGTTATAATAGTTAACATGAGAAAAGCTTAAGTTTACCCAAAAGACAAGACATGAACAAACAATCTTCAAACCTTATGGCCTAATGTTTTCAAAACATTTGTCAATAAAACTTGTCAAGTCAACAATCGCAGGAGCAATCAATCGGGGGAAACTGTGGCCTCTCCTACTTTATATTGTCAAAGCTCAAAAAACCGATGGCAATTTCCGCGTAGGTTTCGAAAAACTGATATAGAGGCGCAATATCGGTTTTGAGGAACTTTTAATATTGGACTTATTTTTATCGGATAGCTGACATATGATGAAAGTATAAAATAGATATTAATATATTTAGTCCCGTTTTTTTACGAGAGTAGAAGATCATCTGAATACTGTAAGTTGTATTCTGAGGAAGGTTGATACGACCGGAAGTCTTACACGATGGGTTATGGTAGTAACTTATTGACTAGACTGCCATCGCGCTTAACAGTAGAAGAATATAGCACGACTTACTTTTACGTTCGAAAAAGCGGTTTAAAAGCTGTTGACGTTAGCGAAAAGAATTTAAGATTTAGTGCCTAAAAATGGGCAGTCCCGTGATAATTAGCTCAATGGGTTATTATTATCATTATTGGTTAAAACACGTCAATACACACGAAAAGGAATAAACTTCAACAACCCAACGTGTACCTAAATAAAGACCTCGAAAACTCAACAACCCAACTATCTCAACCAAGTTGATTGTTGGCAACGTTTGTTACATGCCAGAGTTTCCATCAATCAAGGTTTGTCCGACTACTATAGCTCCTCAACTATCAACGTTTAAGATTCAAATCTTCTTTATTCAGCCTTCTTTTTTTCCTGCCAAGAGTAACTTCTTAAAGTTTGCAATTTCATATTTAACTCCTCTTGTTGCATGTAGAACGAAAGACTGTCAATAATAATATTATTAATAGCTTCTGATGATACCTTTCTCACTTTCTCCAGCAATTAAGTAATTTCCTTTTTGTTAGACGAGTGATTTTACATTGACTATTATTCGCTAAACGTACATTGGGATCTTGTCTGGAATATATCTTAAGCATTTATATCTTTCTATGCTATTACAAATATATAACAATTAAATAAGAACTTACAGCACTTCTAATCTAATCACTACTCTTAATGGCCTATTAATATATATTTAGGCAATTAATAACACAAAGACAAATATTAAATAAACATATCGTCGAAAGTCAGGTTCACCTGGTACACAGTAGCATATATAAAATATTTAATGCCTATTATATATTATATCGTAAATATTATTTCGCTAATGAAGGTTAGGTTCGCCTCAATATTAATATTTTTCTTTTCACTGTAATGCTTCTATTGAATTTTCATCAAGAGTATCCGCATTTCACTTCGTGTCTCTATGGCTCCTGCAGATAAGTTCCGAATAGTTTCTCTCCAGATTTTTTCTTCGAAAACAAAAACTACAAGAGTGTAGAACTCTCCCTGCCTCCCTCATTTAGCATCCTGAGGTCGGCCAATACTCTACTAACATTTTTGGCATGGGTTTCCCTTCATTGACAAAATAACTTAAACAAAACAATGATAAATCCACAAACCTTTGTTGTATCGAACGAGTATCAACCTTCTAATGAGTATATTTCAGCTTATTATTCGAATATTTGTTCTTCATTTTGATAATACAGTAATATCCCTTGCTGTCCTCTACTGGCTACTCGAAAACCAGACTTTGCATTTATTGCTAAAGATGATCCTCTAGGCATCGTGTGTTGTGAGAAATAAGGAAACGATCTGGCACTAACGCAGATATAGGACACGCTATATCATTCGGTGAAAAGGTCCTCGGCGAGCCTATGTATACGTGATTTCCGTGCTGCAACGGTCCGTATTTGCATCTGTAATAATAATTAGGTGCGACTCTAATAATAGTGACAACTTACCCAGCAGTTGGGTGGAAGTACCTAGTAACGATTATGGGATGTGACTCTTCTGCTTTACCTTCATAATAATATAAACATTAACATTCTAATCATTCTTTAATAAGTATTAGTATCCTTAATATTAAGCTTAAAACTAGTTCTAGCGGTTGACCGCTATATTGTTATTATTGTTATAAACTCGGAGAATGTTCCTCCGGCCTATCGACAATTGACTCCGAAGCGATTGTGTGATTATAATAATACAAATAAAAACTACTCCGGCAACGTGATCGAAGTCCATTACACAGAACTGGGCACAGAAATAAATGACTGCTGTGCATCCAGACTTTGGCAGTTTGACATATACTCTACTCTCTTCATTATGGAACCAAAGCTAATTGAGCTTACTTCCTTATCCAAGAAGGCCCTGTCTTTTAGCGAGACTTTGTGCTCCAAGGCTGAAGCTCTTATAAAAGACTGCAAAACTGATATAGACAGTGTGGAAATAATATACCCCAAACTGCGCTTTCTTTGGTATGAACTTCAAGTTCAGGCAAAGGTGCGTTGACTGAAAACAAACCCTCCGGTAATGGTTCTTTTTTATACACCTTTCGCACTAATCTACTTTCCTCTTCCAGTCACTTGACAGGTTGAAAGAAATTGCGATAAATCAAACCAATAGTTTGAAGCTGTATAATTCTGTAGGTAAAAATCATTCTATTACAAAAGCTCGCTGTGGTACCTTCCAAGTTACGTGCATGCTAAACCCCTTAATCTTACATAGAACAAGGAGAAGCAATTGGCTGCTATTTACGAAGAGCTTGATAAGGTCTTGGATAGTTTACGCAATAAAATTGTAAATCCCGCGATACGAAAGAGCGCATTAACATTAGATGACGAATCGGTGGATAATCCAGAGGCCATGACAAAGGGCATAGAGGGCGAGCGGACTGAGCGCGAAGGGAATGATAAGGTGTCTTTATACGATTACATTGATGAGATTAGCGTGCAAGATTTGAAGCGCAAAACGCAAGAGGAGGTTACAAACATACAAGTAAGCCCATAACTCATATGATCTCTCTAAAATGAGAATATAATACCGATTTCATGCAGTCTCGTATTATCTTGGCTGGGTATTGACTATTTTAACCTTTATTTAACAAAGCAATTCCAATCAGTCAGCTCCAATATTGTCACTCAAATTAGCGCCCATATTAGCCACTTTCGTACACTCTTCAATAACTGTCCGATCGATCTTGAAGAGTCAAGTGTTGCATTCCTTCAAGAAAAATCGTCCATACACGAACAAGAAACCAAGGTTATGGCTGAGAGTCTACTTTCTTTAGCTAGACACGATGAACAAGTCAGCGCAGCATTGAAGTAAGTAGTGAATATTCTTTATATTAATTTGATTTGGCAACAATGGAATGTGTGCTGAGGGGTTTGTAAATACGAGGTTAGCTCATTTCTTTGGGTTTATTGCGTAGATCTTGTCAATCAAATGCTGAAATGAGTTTACAATTAGACATTTCTGGTATGCATGATTCATATTTTCTTGGTGACATGCTGTCTTTTTTCACAAGATATTGATTATGAAATTTTTGTGGGTTAGTTCTTGAGAAAGATACGCGAGAACTGCCAACGGTGATTGAAGAACTGAAGGAATCACTTCAAATCATAAAATCAACAAGGTCAGTAATTGTCATTATTTTATTAGCCACTGTGGGAAAAAAAGGCATCAATTTTAACTTGGTATCGGGCATAATAAGTAGTTTAATTTTATGTATATTGAAGCTTGACCATTTTTTAGTATTGCTTAATCTTTTTTCCTTGATTGTAACTAGTGAAGAGATAAGCGTGCGGAGTCAGGTGTATAATGCATCATATAATGAAGCTGTTAAAGTATTCGACGAATTGGACGCATTTGGAAGTAAAATGGAAGAAATTGTCGCTGCAATCAAAGCCAATGAGGTCGGTTTTAATATACATTTGACTCTATCGTGTAATATTGAATGTTATTTAACATTAACCTAGACATATAATCACTTTTCAGGCTGACTTTGAGAAAGGACGTATTATTGTTGATCGCTTTATAGAAGAACTCTGGAATCTTATTGGATGGTACGTGAATTAATTTGATCTGGATCTTAAATACCTAATATTTTATGGCTAATTTTTATACGGATTGAATAGGTATGAGGAGTTTTTGAAATCATACGATTACTTGATTATCGAGATTGATCGGCGTCAGTGTGTGGGAGAACAGCATATTAAATTGGCAGACGAGTTCTACGCCAAGCTAGAAAGTCTCTATCTGGGTAAGTTTTACTTGGATGAGTTGTTTTGATGAAATAAGTAAATAATACCATGGTAACCGTCTGGCTTTGACACTGTATTAGAGGAAACACAGCAGAGGAATTTATTCTTCCAGATGCATGGACAATACATACCAATGGATTTATGCCCTCCAATCCAAGTATGATAAAGTGATACTGTTGAACCAAACCATATTTTATCTTTTCTGCACAATAACATTAAAACTCTGAATTTTTATTCACTCAGGAGCAGCCAATAAGATACGAAATCATTCCTCAAACAAGTACAAAATTACCTACAATTCCACCAAAGGCGTTGGCTGAGGTAAGTTAGCAAGTGTAATAGCATGACACAATCTAATCAAGCTCGTATAAGACTAATTGTTCTGCAACTGATCATAATCATTTTTAACAGGCTCAGGCTAATGTAGACAAATATAGATCGAGTGCACAGTAGGCTAATGTATAGGAAGCCTCTGGTAGGAGTTTTTTCTAAACAATTGGTATTGAATGCCGGGTTCCGTTGTTATGCTTTAATGGAATCCATAGCTTTTGTGTCACTAATTATAAGTCTACAATCTTTTTTTGTATTCGTTCAGAGAACAAGTCGCACATTATGATGACGCCTCATAATCAATATTCCAATATTATGTTGAACAAGGTAATAATATAGTTATCAACACTCTTTGAACACATTTGTTATTTAATAAGTAGTTCTTTATATTGTACATGCTATTGTTGACACATTCTATGTCTATGAAATGTTATGAATAATATTCAATAGACTGAAATTCTCTGAACATTTATTCTTTAGGGTGCACTCCTCCCCAGCGCACTGCAGATTGCATAGCCGGCCATAACGAATAATAACAAAAGGTTACGTTGTTATTATTCCATAGTACTTTCCGTCCTCCTTGATAAATAAATATATTGTCATCTAATTTTAAATTATCGTAAATCAGCAATTCGTAAGTCTAGGTTTTTGTTAATAACATGTCCATTTTTAGATATGTCCTGAAAATAAAAAGAAAATGTAAGCGACTGTGATATAAGAGTATATACATCGAAAAGAATATATTTGCAATCGTTAGATACCACAAAAAGTTCATCTTCTGCGTGCGGATGGAATCCTCTCTTTGTACATTTGATTACAGCTTGAAGTCCAGGTGGATTAGAAAGACGGAAAATACGGATGCTAGAAAAATCAACTGCATTTAGGATTATTCACAAATATAAGCAGGATATTCAAACGTCAAAATGACAACATACTCGTTGTACTTTGGTGCACAGACAATAGCAATGGCTTCTGGAATGCCCCATTGATAGGATGAGTGAGTATGCAAATCTATCGAACTCATAAAGCATGTTTGGGTGGGATGGGTCTAAAATGAGGAGAAATAATGATTTGTGAGTTATTTGGAATTAACACGTTGATGATTATCCGCAACTCACATGTATCCATCCTAACGTCAGTTCGTTCGGATTCACACATTCAAGGAGTTCTTCTTCGTTTATCATGTTGCAACTGTCTGAAGTAGCAGTTTGCTTGGGAATTATTAAAGACGTGATACAGAATGAGTTGTGCGACTGGAAAATAATAAAACATTCTGTCAGTATGATCGAAAGTCGTAAAATCTGGTAGATTGAACAATGATGGTAGTAATTTTTTACCAAAGTTCCAACTAAAATACCAAGAGTTTCCAAATTATTTTTTGTGTTCTTTGCGGCGATTTTTAAGAATTCCCTGGTCAACTTGGATGGCAAATATATTGTTCGTAGACCTTCTCCGCCTTCCGTATATGCCTTGTAATCTACCTCTGCAATATAAACATTACGTATGAGCACAGTCCAACGTTGCTAAAACAGATATCTACTTGAACCGGACAGTTTTCTCGTACCTTCGACATAGCCGTCTTCTATCTTTCCATCTACTTGAATCTCTGGTTTAACTTGGAGCGTAGCCGCAGAAATTGTGTTCTTATCGTCCATTGTATAGTTTTCCAACTTTGGTGGTTTAGGTGGTCCGTGAGGCACTTTTGGTGGCAGCCGTGGAACAAAAACGTCCGCGTCTTCAACATCATGTGGCAACTTTGGCGGAATAGCAGGTGGTGACTTTGATGGTGGAGGAGCAACTAATTCCGGCGGCACCGGTGGCAGTGCTGGTGGCGTAAAAGGCGAGGGTCGATCGTTGAGACCAGTATATGAATACCTATTCGTGAAGCGGTATTGGTGGGTTGAGCCCAATACGAAAGAAAAAGAAGAAAAAAGTGAATGGTAACAGATTGAACTGCCTACCCGTCACTTTCATTTCTTAGTGATACAGTGGGATATTCTACTTTCTGAACAGATCGGTGAAGATTGTAAGTCAAGTGTATATATAACAAACGCTCGTGATCCGCACATGCTTACCGTAGTAGCTCCTGGCGCATTTCGTTTCGAGGATCTAAATTATAACACAATTGAAAGACCAGTTATGGAGAAAACCATCACACATTATATAATGTAAATCGCAAATAAAGCACGCAAAGGATACAAATTGTTCGAACTGTATTCGCTGTAATTTTCTTTTTCAGTCCGCAGTTTATTCATTTGATTTATCAAAGACCATTCTTCAACCCTTCTAGCAGACATTTGATCTGCTTGCTGGGTATGATCTAATATTCTTGCTTCCTTTTGCCTCCTCGCACGTTCTTCTGCTTCCTTCCGATGTGCTCTTTTTGTCGCTTCCAGTTCTGCTCTCATCTGCTCTTCGCGCATATGTTCAAGCTTTGGTTTGAGAATTGCCATTTCTGTAAGTACCTTATCCGCTTGCTAGAATCAAATAGAATGTAAGCGCTTCTAGTCGACCGTTAATATTATCATTCCAAAGTCGTCACAAATAACATAGTTTACCCTTTTCAAGTCGGCTATCATTTTTTTGCTCTCCGGTTTGTTATACTCCGGGTGTGCTGGCAACTTGTCAAGAGTGATTCTAGTATCATTAATATCTGCAGATCAATATTCAAGCTCTCCAAAATGCTTAAAGACTAACTGATTAAATTCTTACACGGCAAATTTCATATAAAATTTGAATGCGTTAAGAACATCTTGTTCAAGTTTATACTGTTCCGCCTGAAGGAGCAGTAAGCACGTTAAGTAATGGAAGTCCAGAGAATTATACAAAAGTGCTATAATATACCTGTCGGAGAACACTAGATATTGTCCGTAGATAGATCTTGAGTGCAATATGCGTGTGCAATTCAAGCTTTGAGGCTTCTGCTGAGATCTCTTTTATGGTGGGTATTCTTTTGGTGAGCGGAGCCGTCGACATTTTGTAAGATTGTTATAACAAGTTTAATTATAGTGGAGAGAATCCGCTTGGTTATAGTTATTGTCATCGGACAGAATTACAGTGACGGGTATGTTACACAGGTGGTACCTTGCAAACGCGTCCTAAAAAGGTACGCGAAGTAAGATATAATATTCTCCAACTATCGGTAACCGCTGAACTGGACACTATGGAAGAGTTTGCCTTGAGCGAGGAACTCGAAAAACTTCAGGAGGAAAATTATTATCTCAAGACTCTAGCCAATCTAAGAGAAGCCGACTTGATACAAATCAGTAGGGAACTACAGAGTAAGTGTTTTGTTAGAATAGATTCCAAACAGAATTTGGTATTAACAAGCTGTTTCAATAATATAGGCTGTCTTGAAAAGGTAGAAGAAGACCCGCAGAACATATTCAACACTCAGTTATTTGCACGCTTGAAAAGCATTACAAAGTACGTATGCGCAAGTCTTTTGGCGATAGTCAATGAAAGATCGATACACCTGTTAATTACATTAGCATTCATTAGAAAATTCAGCAATCTGAAACCACCGCAGATATCTCAACTTATTAATATAATAATCACAGGTAAACGAGTGATTTTGTTGGCATCAAGCCTTTCTAACACTATAGTTGACATGACGTTAAACTTTGAACATGCAAGGCCTTGCAACTGAATGTGAGAACACATCAGGCGATCTTCAAGCCAATGATGATCAGACATTTGACAGTCACCGACAAGCACTCAATATGTGGAGCTTTTTACTCGGTTGGGCTACATATTTAGCAGAAAACAAAGCACAATCAAAGCAGAATCAGAAAGAGACTGGAGAATTCACTAGCAGATCGGGCCGAGTATGCGGACAATATTTCGACGAGGATCGCTTCTTTGGTTTTGCTACATAAATTAATATGATTATTTTTATAGCGCGGAAAAGAACGAAACAATGAACCGAGTCAATGGAATTGGGATGAACAAAGAAAGGCTACCTTGACTGTGATGGTAAACGTATTGAAATTGAATCTTGAAAGTATATGGGTTATGAAACAGGAATTGGAGACTTTTGTTGGGTAGGGCCACTCACGTTAATATGAAACAGCCTTGGCAACTGTAACTTGCTTATTATTAACCAAAACCCTGGTATATCTAGAATATTTACAAAGACAGTTTTCCTAATATTGGAAAGTCCACTAAATATCAAAGATCAATCGACCAAAATGCACTTGTTTGAAATACTAGCCATCTCGACGAAAAACTATAAGCAAACCTTTGGTAAGCTGTTTATCGTGTTGTCTAGTCGACTACATCAACAACTTTTATTAGAGATTGACAATGGCTGACTTCGTTTTCTCTAGCAATAAAAACCTCCATCCTCCAACATCTTCGCTATTACGAACACATGCCGGAACCAACGGCCGAGCTACTCGGATATTTACATAATAAATACACGTACACACAATTAACTGACGATATACTAATGTATGTGCCAAACAGTCGTACGTTACAAGAAATGAGGCCTATAAATTAACATGCATTTTCCGCTTGTCAGGGAAATTGGTGATGCTGATCTATCAGTTCAAGACAAGACTGGTCCAAAGCAGTTTTCTAAATTCTTGGTGAGACTGTCAGAAGTAGCGGCTAGCCTTGTACTGAGGCAATTAGTACATGTGATGAAGCATATGGACAGTCCGGTAGAGTATAATGCGATGAAGAAACATTAACCTTAAAAACACCAGCTTACCCGAGTTATTAATATAATAGGTTGGTCCGATGCGTGTGGCTGTCATTGAGATTACTGGAAATCTTATTGAGCATCTGGCAAATAGAGATGAACAGACAGAGTCGGATAAAGAGACTTTGAATAATCTTTTTAATATATTAAAACAGCGTTCTCTGGATCTTAATGGATTTGTAAGAGCAAAAGTGATGCAGGCCTGCATTAAAATATGCGAGTATGTATTCAGTTTGTAATTTGCTATTTTAAAAATTTCCTATATATTTAATTTAATAAACTGTTCTATACTAGCCTAAAGGCGAAGTTTCCCAAAGCGAGGCAGCATCTGGTAGATCGGGCAATCCAATGTCTGAAAGATAAGAGTGTAATTGTACGCAAATACGCTATACAAGCACTGGCAAAATTTATCCGAACTCATCCATTCGGTATGGTCTATGGTGGGGAACTTCGATCGCAACCATGGAAGGACGGGTTAGCGAAAATCAATGAGGATTCTTCGGTACATGTTCTACTAAGTAACGTAATTTTAAATTGGAATTCGGAACATATTTTCTAAACAAATTTGAAATATCAGTCTATAGAACCTCCCGAGGAGCTTTCTCATATTACACAGGAGTCCCCTCCGTCATCTCCACTCGCTGATGCCCAATCATCCCGTCCCTCATCGCCATCACCAATATCTTCCAACGTTTCTCCAGAGTACTACGAAAAACTCAACTTAACCAAAAGATATTATGCCGATGCCTTGCGTTTCATCGAATCGCTTTCAACGGCTATACCAACATTATTTCAGTTATTGGACTCGATCAATAAATCTGAAGTTATTGAAACTATGGAGTTTTTTGTTGCAGCCTATCAGTACAAATTGGATCGCGCCGAAGAGGGATTGACAAAAATGCTACATCTGATATGGTCACGAGAGACAGATGAAGGAAAGAGTGTAAAGAAGAAGTTGATAGAATGTTATCAAAATGTTTATATATCAACTGGAGAAGGTGCTGCCGAGATAGAAAGAGTTGAGCAAACAGTTCGGAATCTTGTTAGGTGAGTATCATCTGACGAGCAAAAAGACGCTTTACTAAGAATAAGTATGGAGATAGGTCGAAGACTTACGCCTATAATTACCTTGCCAGATTGGCCGATACAACCTCTGTTGCAAAATTAACTTCCCTCGAAGAGCTCTTTAGCACAATGATGTCAACAGAACTTATATCACCCGAAGTAATAGAAAGACTCTGGACTGTTTATGGTAGGGACCAGCATTATGATTTAGTTCAATCAAATGTCTAATCCAGAATGCCGATTTAACTATCAACATAAAAGCTGCATCAAATTCTCAAACCAGTGCAAAAGAACGTCGAGGAGCTATGATGGTGCTTGCGAGTTTGGCAAAAGCAAAGAAGGAGATTATCTCAGAGAAACTAAATGTATTGCGTAATATTGGACTTAGTTCTGCTGGAAGGGTAATTACGCTTTCTTCACAAGCGCTTCCATATGCTATTATTTTTATTTTTATTTTTTGACCGCTTTTCTTTTTTGTTGAAATTATAGCAAGATCTCGTGTTGGCAAGATATACTTGCATTGCATTGCAGCGTCTTGCCGGAGAGGCCAAAATCAAAGGTAAGAGTACTTCTTAGTATAAATTAGGTAAGTATACGCGCATTGATTGTCAATTTAATAATAGGTTCACCACGGGATGAATCCACAAGATTACCCGTATCACATCCGATATTTGAAGATCTCCGCAATATACTTGAGATACACACAAACTCCAATCAATGGTACTGATACAGATGCTTATTACGCTTTTAACAATTTAAATTTGAGGTTTAACTTGTTTTCGTAACCCTACAGGTATCCTCTCGCCGAACAAGCGATAAATGCCATTTATGTCCTATGTAATAACCCAGATATTCTATGCGGAGAAATCATCAAACAAAAGACGATTTTCGTCTTTAAACTAGATGACGACAGTTTTAGGGATGAACCGAGTACAAGTGAACCTGTCACAGTTAATACGACACAATTGAGTCAGTTACTGTTTATTGTTGGACATGTCACTCTCAAACAACTTGTGCATCTCGAGACTATCGAAGCTGAATGGAAAAGACGGAAACAGTCGGGCGAAACGAAAGGTGTCGATTACGATTTCAATATTTGAATAACGAACGCTGTGGCATTGATCGTCTATTGCCTTGATAATTTGCTTGTAATTGAAACAACAGTACTAATGAAAGTCTATTGCATAGATAAAAATCACGTTGAAGATGAATTAGATCAAATTGTTGGAACAACAGAGGATGAGTTTAGTGAAATGATAACACAAATACGGGAATATGAGCTTCTATATGGGGCCAATTCGTTATTGGGCGAATTCGGAGGATTAGTGGCTAAAATCTGTGCCAACAGAAAGGTCTTTAATGTAAGCCATAAAAGAATTCGTTGGGGTATGAAGTAACGCCGATTGCGTCATTCTAAGTTTTTTATATTTGTCGAATTAGGACAATATGTTGCAATTTTCTGCCACACTGGCTCTAGCCAAATTTATGTGTGTCAGCTCGCAGTATTGTGAAACGTATTTGCCTCTACTGTTCAATGTGCTTGAGAAATCAAATGACGATACCCTTAGATGCAATATAATAATTGCGCTGGGAGATTTGGTTGTTCTTTTCAACAACATCATTGATCCAGAGATTAATGTTTTATATGAGCTGCTTGCGGATGAAAGCTTAGAGATCAAGAGGAACGCTTTGATGGTTCTTACACACTTGATCCTCAATGGAATGATCAAGACCAGAGGACAACTTGGTGAGGTGAGTTGAGTTCTTTTGCATATTATATGTAAGGCATTTCCCTTTCCTTGATTTATATGTATTGTTTTAAAAATTCTGAATTTCGGTCATGATTGTAGATGGCCAAATGCGTGGCGGATGAGAACAGCAGAATTAGCAATCTTGCTGGACAATTTTTCACAGAATTAGCCAAGAAGGAGAATGCAGTATACAACAATTTGCCAGATATTATAAGTAATTTGTCACGTGGTGAAAATGCAGTGGACGAAGACTCGTTTAAAAGAATAATGAAATTCTTGTTTAGATTTATCGAAAAGGTTGGTCTAAACAATCATTATTACCATGTAATTATCATATTGTCTTATGTGATATTTGTGTAGGATAAACACTCTGAAAACGTCATTGAGAAGTTATGTCAAAGATTCAAAAATCTTGATGATAAGCGACAATGGAGAGATATTGCTTATTGTCTCTCTCAATTACAATACAAACACGATGGCAGTGTCAGGAGATTAGTCGAGGGCTTTCCTAATTATCAAGACAAATTACAGGATACGGACGTTCTCAAACACTTTCGCGAAATCGTGAATAAGGTAAAGAGAGATGCGAGAGCTTGATGGAAGCAATTGGTTGATCAACGCTAAACTGACTGTCTATTATTTTTAGCTAAAGGCACGAAAGGAACAGTCCACAGAGATGAAGCAGTTCATAGAGGAATATGAAGCAAAGGTGAAAGCGTGTGAAGTAACGTCGTGAATCTGTTACTCGGAGGTACTGTGTTTAGAGTGAATACTATCTCTTAGTAAATGCGATGTTTTGGCGCGTCGAAGTAGATAATATACCAAATACATTTCTTGTCAAATAAAATGTTTACTAAAATTCACGTGAAACGTAAAACTGACGCCCACAATTAAAGCAAAGAATTGGAATTCGAAAAAAAGATGGGTTGAGTAAACCCATATGCATGTAGTCATCAACCGAATTTGCAAAGCGTTAGTTATCAGCGAACCTAGAACGGAAGAATGACGCTACGATTCGAATGAATACTTTTTCTTAAATGGAAATAATCTAATTTTTAGACTTGCATATATTTGGTTCCGATTCGCGTTCTCTTGCAGTCTCTACTAAACGGTTTAATAAACTCGCAGTTAAATCAAATTGAAAAAAAAACAATTATAATAAGCTTTTGAAATCCGTGAATCCAGTCACAAATCGACAGTGATACAGCAAAGTCTTCTGCGTCTCGTTTAATATTATAAAAGCAACTCAATTGGGTTAGGTGATACCAACAAAATAACCTACGCAGATGCTGTACGTCAAAGTAAATTTGTCATTAAGATTGCAAAACCGCGTTGCAGTCGTGGAATTAAACGTCCATTTTTTAATAAGCTGTGCTCCCTTATGGGTTTTCAAGGCAGGAATGAGATAATAATAATAATAAACTTTTTTTTATTAATCATATGGTTAATATGTGTAGAAGGCGATGTGGTACAATAAAACTTTGACCATCTATGCTTGTATTCAAGCGAGCCTATCGCCTGAAAAAGGAACCCTGGAACTTTCGCTTGGAAGAATAATGCTCGATATGGGGCGTTCACTTTGTCTCGTTTAATTGCAGCAAGCTCTATACATTCTCATGACGATTTTTGAAAGCACTGGACCTTGTTCAAGAAAATAATTATTTAAGAGTTGAGAACAGCCTTTACGCATTCTCCGTGCGAATCAAGACCTTTGCAAAATTCACAGGTTCACCGAATTCTTTTCCCAAGTTTATATTACTTTCCCACAACCATCACAATTTTGGTCATGTGATATACAAACTAATAATTAATCAAGTGATTATCTACTCACATATCCGCGACAATGCCTCTTGCAACCTGCAGTAATGAGTACCTCGCGCGCTAACCTAATTCAATCAGCAGTCAATTTCCTACGAGACCCCACTGTTCAAAATGCCCCACTTCAGAAACGAGTCTCTTTCCTAGAGTCTAAAGGTCTCACTTCCGAAGAGATCGAAGATGCATTGAAGCAAGCCAAAGGAGGAGCGACAGCCTCACAGACAGAGGGAAGCCAGGCTGCAGCCGTTACTGCTGCTGCACCTCCTGGCCAACAGGTTGTGCATGCAGTACCCCCACCAGTTCCGCGAATGGATTGGCGAGACTATTTCATTGCTGCTGTAATAATAGGAGGAGTGGGGTGGGCTGTTATCGCCGTAATAAAGGCAAGTAATTTTACTTTATCTCGCAATACGCACCTGTCCAGTTCGTCATTGCTCATAAGAGAGCACATAAGCATGATCCCGCTTAATTGTAACATTCTATTCCCACTCTTTAGAAATACGTAGCACCACTCCTAGGGACACCAACTGCCACAGAACTCGAGCGTGACAAACGTGCCCTCACATCCCAATTTGATTCTGCTACAGAAACACTTGATACGGTCAAATCTGACACCCAGGTTGCACGCAAACACGTCGAAGAACAATCGGCAGTAATAAAACAATCACTCGAGAATCTCGACGTTCTTCTTAAAGCCGTAAGAGATAACGATGAAAAACGAGAAGTTGCGATTAAATCTCTCAAGGAAGAAATCGATGCCATAAAAGATTTACTCCCAAAACTGCTCGAAAAGTCAAAGGAGTCACAAGCTCAGCAAATGAATGATCTCCAGCAAGAGTTAAAGAGTCTAAAGTCATTGTTATTAAATCGGGGGAGCGTAGTGGGGCAGCCGCCTAGTTCGGCAGCAACGGGAACGCCCAATATTACTGCACTTCCACAAAAAGGGGGCAATGTATCAATCCCATCGTGGCAGATGACAGAGAACAACGGTATAAGCGGAAGTAGCAACTCTACAGAGCAAGAAGATGAAACGAATAACGTAGCTGCTGGGACAAACGGGACGTTCCCTGATAATACGTCAGAATGAAGAGATTTTTGTTTTTATGAGGGGAAAAAAATTTTTTTTTTATTAATGTTTATAACAGTTTAGAATGACAATACAGATAGGCATGGAACAGCTGTTTATATTTTGTTTGACAAATTGGTTCATTCTGGTCGTGTCAACTGACGAAGCTGCTCCTGAATAAGCACGCCTGTATATAATGATGAACCGTTATTTGAGAGGGGAATGGGGTACAGACGATTTCATATAGTCCTTGTCTTTTTACTTACCCATAGTGTATAGTGCTGGGCCATCCATCCGACACAAAATCTCTTGCATATCGCGTTTTTGATAGTGATCGAATGCAAACATATTTATTGCCTCCAAAAGCTCCTGGATATATAATAGAGCAGTATAGTTACACCCAAGCGAGCTCAATGGATGGCCACCTAGTCTCTTACTATTTACTTACTGGCGATGGCGAATCGGGGTCATCTCCGAGCTTGTTTTGGTCTTTGTCGTCAGTGACTGTGGTAGTAGATTCGGATGGAAGAGATTCTACCGGTTGTTTGTTTTTTCCTTTATCCAAAGCCGGGTCATTTTGTGCGGTTGTATCTATTGTATCTATTGTATCTATTGAAGCGTCTGATACACAACCGTGTCAGAAATGCTACCACCGATACCATAATCAATGATCCCTTTGGAGACATAAAAAAAAACAACTGGTCATCTTTACCGGGAGTCTCGGAGTATGGTTTTGTTCTTATGTAATACATGCTTTTATACAGTCGTGGTGAGTCTACGAAAACGGCAGTCAGCTTTGTTGATCCTGGTTTTAGAAAATTTGCTGCTTCCTTTTTTGTTGGAAAGTAAGACACTAGATTCCAAGATGGATCGTATATGTATATAGGAACGCTGGACCATTTCATGTTCGGGTTGGGAATGCCCCCTAGCAAAACAATGGGGATGGACAAAGAGAAACAGCGATTATAATAATGTCGTACTTTGATCTCATTGGCGGACATCATCTATTACATCATTACAATAAATAGTGGCCGCATCCTCAGTAGTAGAGGATGAAGCCTTATAGTATATCCAATATTAAAATAATCTCTAACAGTATCTACGATTATCTATTAATGTATTGTCTTTATAACCTCGTGGCTGAAATGACTTTGGTTGTCCTAGAGGGCTTGGGCCTCGATCTTAAAAATGACCAGGCGACCTTTTGACTGCTTTCAGAACAAAGTAGAACAGTTACTGGGTCGCCGTCTTTCACGGGTGCAGCTAGGCATTTGTCCATATGATTGTAAGGGTGGAGAGTAAAAGAATCCTATAACCGAATGATACAGATTAATTTTACAATTAGGATTGGAACGACTGAATGAAAAACGTGAGCTACCTACCTCATAATACGAATCATCCCAACACCATCCCGAATTCTCTGGATTATGTATCGCATTCATTCGTACTGTATTTGTATCTTTATCCCACCAAAGTCTAGAAATAAACAAACACATTTGTTTAGTCATTCTGCATTTCTATCTATATCCTTTTTTGCAAATCAGTTTACCTACACGGTTCTCCCTGGTCCATATATAATAATCGGATGCATACAATGTTCATAACTTTGATGGACAAAACTCAACGAGAAGCTCATTTGTGTTTTGCTATGTTGATGTACATCGCATATTTTCACATACATGGGCTCACTTGCAGCGTCCAAACATCGCCAAAGGTATTCTAATAAATTAATGTCAATACATGTGTTATGAACTAGACAGACTTTCCTAACACACTACTCAACTGTTCTCGAGAGTATTGGCTATTATGTCTGGTTCTTCGGCTCCATGGCCGGAAACTCGTGTTAAAATAGCAGACACTGCCAAGATAAATACGGCATTAAATCTCATTTTTTTTAACGTTTGCCGATGAGTGAGGATTGCAAAAATAAGTGTTGTTTGTATGTGCAGTGTGAATGCTGTGATACCATAAAAATTACAATTAGCTGTTGCACAATATGTATTATTATTATATAATTTGCTAGTCATTTGCCTTTGAAACGAGACGTTCATTAAAACATGTCTCCGTCTTCACCTTGAGTCTTCTCCTGAACACACTGCCTATCTTTCATCTTAATTCTTCTTGCACGTAAGGCTCTTACAGATGGTTCTTCATTACATATCGGTAATGAGGAATAGTAGTTTGACAATTAGTATAAATATGGTGCATTGTCTGTTGATGCTAATAGATCCGAGCTTCATTGATTCTTTTCTTTTTGACGCAAGAACAAGTATGTGTTAGTATCTATTCAACATCTAAACGTATTTTCAACATCTAAACGTATTTACAACCATGCATATGCGACTGTGCTACGGCTTTACCGGGTATTGTAATTGTGTTTTTCGATTGATTGGAAAGGCGGGAAGTAAAACTCGTACATGTTATACACATCAATCGCGCACAATGAAAATAACAATTCAATCATTTAGAGTAGTAACAAAATACAGCCGAGGAAAAGATACTTGTCCATATTAATACGTTTTATTAGGAGTAGCATGTAGCGGGGAAGGATAATCGACTGATAGCAGGTTTCTTGTGACGAATTTGTATCAATCTTTTATTACGAATAAATGGCATATGGATTTTCTTTTACCCTTCATTTGAGACTATTTGCAGTAAACCAGTTAACCTCGTTATCAGCAGACGCGCAAGTAAACATTTTCACATGTTTATTGTAAATACACAGCCATTGAAAAAGGCGTTGTCTGTCCTTTAGCAGCACTCAAATAAAGTGTTGGGTTTAGCATCCGTGAACACAGAATACAGTATAAATTCTACAATAGAAAAGAAACCCAGATTTACATATTAACCTGCTCAAATTATTGAACGGCTAGCCATTTCAAGCCAACGAGCTCATTCAAGGCCCGAGCGATATGCCTAGATACAAAACTTTAATCATTCAGACGATCAATTTCTGCGACAATAATTTTAAAGTACCCCCGCTCTGGGTATTATTATTATGCAAAAATAGTAAAATATCCGAGCATGGCTAAATTGATAATTTAAAAACCAGACCGGATATGCGATTAATCATCCGGATTTAGCCCATTGCTGTATACAAATAATAATGTGTAACTATTACATTGACGTCGCAATATATATATATATATATATATATGCGCGTTGTTCTTTGACTTTGTTGAACGACTCCTTCTCTCTACACAACTCAACCATAAATCCTGAATAATTTCCAAAATGTATACAAAAATTCTTGCAATCATTTTTGAAAACTACGTTCATATGAAAGCCTTTTGGCCACCAACTGCGAATCAAACCACCAGACAGATTTTGGCAACGGAAGGATTAGTAGGATTAGCTTTCGCTCGGATTCTTCCTATATTAATAAACACTTTCAACACGGGACAATGTTTATTTTATATTTATATAATGTATCAACAAGAAAATGGTGCGCTGCCAATCAAAAGCTACAGGTTTTCGGAATGGCATCTACTAGATGTTATCTGGTTTTTGGGCACTGCTGGAGGATCTTCATTAAGATTGTGGTGTTTTAAATGCTTGAAAGAATTTTTCACTTTCCATGTTACTATCAAAGAACATCACAGATTGATTACCACCGGTCCATACTCTTTACTAGTTCATCCTTCGGTGAGCATGTTATTTTTATTTTGTTTCGTTTCGTTTCGTTTTGTTTTATTTTGTTTTGGTATTCATTTATCCGTGGGAATACTAATGACATAACTTGATTACACAGTATACGGGTGCTGCCTTGGTGATAACTAATTATTTGATGACTTATCAATTGTTGTGCTACCTTCCATTACATCTGTCGCTTGATTGGGGCACGGTTTTGATATCATTTTTTGCTCTTGCTGCAAGTAGTATTATAATAGCTCAAGTTTTGACGTTCAGGCGGATCTCATATGAAGAACAGGCATTGAAAAAGAATTTCGGTAAAGCCTGGGAGATTTACTTTAGTCAAAGGAAAAGATTTATACCATATGTTATTTAGTAATTTCCATGTTTTTGTTTTTATTTATTAAATTTATATTAAATATTCAATACATACATACATAGTCGACCTCGATAAGTCGGTCAATACGGGCTTTGCGGTCGACTTATCGAGAACATGTAAACAAACTGAATATAATGTGTAAAAAAACACAACTATCTATAGTAATAGTGGTTTGTTTCATGAATTAATTTATTTTTTTCTTATTTGACGTAAGAAACTACCTATGCTAACGTCACTATATTATTGTAAATAATTCCGTATATTTTCAAAGCCGTTTTATTTGAGACAGATAACGGACACAAACCATTGCAGCTGTCTCTTGAACTAAAGCAATAATTGCACCTTTATCGATTATATCAGATTCCTCCAAACCGCTAATGTAATTTCTTACAGTATCCGTTTAATGAAGTGATTGTGGGATATTTCAATAAAATTGTATGGTTGAGATAGTATCACTACGTTCCGTTATTCATAAAACGAAAATTTTCACAAAAAGTAAATCTTTCTAATGCCTTGATTCCATTTTCACAAATAATTATTTCCGACATAATCGACTCGATCGCGTAATGGCGTGAATTGTAAATTTATCGCGACATATGATTGTTATCACCTACCGAGGTTGACCATTAATATCTTTTGTCCGATCACAACTGAACATGACAATTGTGCTATGATACAGTAAACTATGGCATAAAGACATGTCGACAATTGCGTTACATTTGTGGCAAAGTATTAAACTTGCATATTAATAAACTACTACCACTATTACTATCAGTGATTAAATAAATCTATCGTGAAAATAAAACAGGATTTCCTTAAAGGACGTGTTTAATTTAATCAATGAATAATTTACTTTTCGACTAAAAGTTATTGTTCGAGTAATAGTGTTGTTATCGTTGTCATTGAACGGAAGCGTCTGTTGAAGCATTCAAACATAAGCCAATCTGAAACTGTTGACACATATCACACAAAATTGTTTGCAGACTCGAATTTGATCAAACAATCAAATATTATCACGTGCGCCTAAATAAACGACCTCGAAACCTCAAATATTGTCACGTGCTAGTCTTAATGTGGTACAACATGACTAAATTACATCACTTTCACGTGATCATAACTATAAATATTCATGAACAGCTGGCGCATATTATCCTTTGATACCTCTCTTATACATCTAATAATTCTAATATTCAGCGCTATGACTTACTATGCACTTTATCGAAAAAGCAGGTGAGTTTCCAATGGTGTCTGGGGCGTGTTCCACAGAGCCGATTGAGTGACATGCAGTGAACTTGTAGTATTGGCATGGCTTTAACCGATTCGCTTGACGAGTTGATCCAGCTGGACAAGATCACTCCCCAACTAGCGTTGAAAGTTCTTGCACAAGTAAGTATATGGCACAAAGACGAGAAGATCTTGTTATTCTGGTTTACCTTCTGCCATCTGACCACCCCATCTATGCTTTTGCGAGACAGTTTGACAAGAGTATAACAGAGGCATTGGATTGTAGAGTAAAAACCCGGGCTACGTTCAAAGTATGTAGAAATCACAGTGCTTGCACTGTACGAGTCGTATCCTGTGTTTCATACCGAATACGTATTTTGAGTTGTCTCTAGAATTATGAATGTTTTAGATGTACTATACATGTACTTTCTTCATCTTTTTTCAACTAACAGCAAGGAAGCCTGCGGACCTACCGTTTTTGCGATGAAGTCTGGACATTCATTATTAAAGATCCAAATCTCCGCATAGAGCATGAACAGCTCCAAGTTGATAAGATCAAGATCGTGGCTTGTAGCGCAAAGAAACCTGGAGAGGCGGAGAAATGAACCGGGCGTTTAATAAGTCCTGGCACGTGCGTTGAACTACAACTCTTGTATTAGAAATAAAATTGTTGTTTCAAAATATTAACTAGTATAATAAGGGCTAAATCGTGGTTAATGGTTGATGGACGATAGAGGTTATCATAATAAATAGACAAAATTATGAACGTAAAGTATTCGCGAGGAAGTGATGGTTGTATTTGGTATTATATGCTAGGTAAATGCTATTACTCTCGCTTCTAACTTGTAATGGCTGATCAGGGGGTTGGCGTGCGGTAATTGTGTAAAACGTATTTAACGTAATCTTAATCGAAAGAGCGGTTGAACTTTTAAAGCAGACGTGTGGGAAGAGAAAATGTATAGATGAATGTATCTGCTGAACTATTCATAAGAAATAAAGATGCTATCACCTATAAAACCAGGTTCTTATAGAGCTTGCCAATTCATGTTTGATTTTTGCTTCCTAACTCGTCTAATTGTGTATAGACGTCCATTATGTTTTATTATTATATACTCATGACTCTCATTGTATTAAGTGAATTCACCATAGTATTATATAAGTCACTAAATATAGTAAATGTATTTTTCATTTGCTGGTTGTAAAACGACGCGTTAATCATAACGTAACGCGTCGAGATTTCTGACCTCGAATAGGAAAAATTCTTTTTTGATCAACGAGTTTTGAAGCGCAGCAACATCATGATCAACAGTGTTATATTGAGCATGATCCTGAAACTATTTTTTATGTCCAAAATTTTAAAAGCTATGATGTTTAATTCCTTTTATTCTAATTTTTACGGCAGATTATTGAACAACCGGTTATTATGATACACAGTATGGTGCTATGCATTGCATGGCCAAATTTGCGAAATTCACGATACCCATTATCAGTTAATGTGCGTAACAATGTGAATGCGAATAAATCTCCCAATTGATGTCGAATTATTGCTATGCATCTTAGCCGCGTGTGCGGTAACGTTTACGCAAATCACAGTGATGACCACACGAACGCGAACTTATTATTATTATTGTTGTCAATAAACCTTGTAGGCATACTCGCTAGAAAACTAAGGCTTTTTAATATAACAATGTGAGAACTAGTCCCGGATAGCTGATTCTATAAGGTAATACAATTTTAAACAATGAATAGTCTGCGAATTCTCCATTTCTTTACGGCACAACGGAAAGATCATTAACAATATCAACCAAATAATTCATAAATCGACATCTATAGTCTAATGTTCCGTGTATATATACGATATACGTTTATCGAGAATGTGATGGGCATGCTATGCAGAGGACTGGTATGGAGAGATCATAAAAACTGGAATTATTACGATTCATACTTCCAAATATTACTTCGAGATGTTATTTTATTGGCCACAAGTAAATGCCAAGGCTGCTTTTATAGCAAGAAATAAAAACAAACAACAGAAAGAAAGAAAATCAAGTTTTTTCTCAGTAAAACTCAAACGATCTTTCCTATTTCTGATCCCGACTACTTACTGCTTACAGTGTTGATGCAGAAGATTTGGATCAGGAATGGACGAAATCAAATGAAATATACCGTTTATCTTTTTATTTATTAATAATGCCGTTGTTTAGTCAAGAAAACCGGAGAATTAGATAGTGACGGGTTGGATAAAGGTCGTATACCATCCATCGAAGTAGTTTTGCGCACTGCGATCGATGTCTTCATTTTTCTAACGTAATAATTAGCCACATAGATGTTCATTAACCGTTTCTAGATTAGGGCTAACGATAATGGGAAAGTATATTGCGTTCCCACCGCGCCTCTGAGAAAGTAGTATGCCAGAATATGTCATAACGTGGCTATCACAAGCGGTTAACAATTGCGTCAGGACGAAGTAATATTTACGCAAAGAGATCGATATAGACGAGAAAATGATAAATTGGTGGCTATAGCTTCCCATCCTCCCACTCAGCGTTAAACTAACAGGAAAAAAGAAATATGAATGGTAGAATACACTCTTCCCTAGTTATAGCTATATTCCTTTGCTTGTATGTATTCTGTTGCAACTCAAAGATGACTGATGTAAATAGTAAGTTAATCTGCCGACTTGTTACTTTTATGAAATAACTTGGATTGACACTAAATTTAAAAACAGATCAAAGAGGCCCAGATGTCTGGTCTCCACGTGAGTTGAAAGAGTGGTTGGCCGAAAATAGAGTATATTATAAAGGAATCCCAGAGAAAGATGAACTAGTGGTCTTGGTGAAACGTCATTGGAGAGATACGAAACAAAAGGAAGACACGATTACGTCTTATGTTGATGAATTCGTGAAATATCTGGAAAGTTGTAAGTACCATACGTTGATAAGAGCGATCGCTTGTTCCATTATGACCGTTATTGATCATGCTACAATTTTGCAGACGCCACCGCGGGTAAGGAAGTCACAAAAGAAAATGCGAATGCATTAGCTGAAGAGATTGCTAAAAACGCTGAATCAATACGAATTGGCTTTGGCATCACCGAGGATAAGATGGCATCAGTCTTTGATCAAGTAAAGTCTCGCATGTCGGGAGCCAAAGACGAAACAAGTAAGCAGATCAGCAGTACTTTCAATGATATCAGCCGATCATATGCTTCTGCTAAATCCAAGAGAGACGAGATAATAAACGAAGGGACAAAGCGCATCGCGGCAGACTACAAGAAAACAAAAAAAGTCTCTCAAGATACTATCCAATGGCTCAACGACCGAGTCGACGAGCTGAGTAAGGCTCCAGGATTCGCCAAGTCGAGAGTCCAAACTCAAACTATACTTATTCTCCGCGGCATTGAAGAAAATCTGGTTTCTACCATGAAGACATCAACCAAAGATGTTGAAAAAATTGCCAATCAACTATCATCTGCACTTGGCGAACCATATGGAAAGACCAAGAATATATTCAAGCGTATCGGCAGCGGGATTTATAACACGATTGGTATGTAACTTTCCGATAAATGTTTCGAAACCCAAACATGGAAAACTGCTAAAAAAAAAAAAAAAACCGTTTGTACTTTTCTTTTTATATAAAGCTGGGACATGGCGTGCAGTTGTTTACGTCAAGAGGAAGGTGGTCGACGGAACGGAATACACGATAAACCGAATTATTGCTGTAAAGAATGGAGTAGCACATTTCGTTGGTAGGATTACGGGTAGAGCTAAAAAGACGGCTCTTGAAACCAAACAAGCTCAACAAGAACGATTTGCTTACTTGACCGATTACCTGCGAGACACTGTCAAGTCTTCTAAAGAGCCGATCGCCAAGGTATTGGCTAATGTTGAGAATCGAATTGTTACCACCGAGAAATTAACAAAAGATCAAGCGAAGGTTGTCCAGGAAACTTTGAAAGAGAAATTAGGTAACATAAAAGACGCAAAGGATTTGACCGAAGATCGTATAAATGATGCCATCAACGCTTTATGTAAGAAATTTACAAGCACTGGTGATGATAGATGTTGTGAAAAGTGTAAGAAGTATGAGCAAGTGGAACAGATCGTCAAATCGGAGTTGTAGTTGAACTGACATTTTAGTATAGCAGCATAGTATGAAAGTGTAATTAATTTACTTGGTGTGAAATCATATTTACCTAAATAAAATATTGCGTGATCTGTCAGCATCTTTTAACTTGCATTTCACACATGACTGAGCCACTAATTTCATCGTTTTGCGAGTCGCGTGGTCCAACGTGATGTCGATGAGAGAAAATTATTATTGTCTAACGCTAAACCAAGCCGTTTATCTAAATTAGTCATTTCAAAAAAACGATGTATGAAATATACGTGTGGGGAGAAAGCTTGGGATTGCCTTCGATAGATCCTGGTTGTCTGGCTATAATTTCGTACTTGCAGCTGGTCGCACCCGGTGAATATGGTATAATAGAGTGTAATAATCCCAACGTGTCGATTACAGGTTAGTAAAATATACTCGGTCAGCAGTAAAATCTCTTTTTACATGCTTAGTATGTTGTGATTTTAGGGGAACTACCTCTTTTAAGAGTCGGTAGTGAATGGATCGCTGGTGTCGAGAATATAATCAAACATTTGAACAAAGAGGTATTATCATTGGGCCGTCCAAGTGGGGAGGAAATGCTCTCTTTTTTTTTTCATAACGTTTTAATTCAACGTGCTTCTCAACCAGGGTCGTGACGGTACGGATCGTTTAACTGATGTACAAAAGGCAGAAAGTCTTGCGTATGTCTTTGTTTAGCCTTAACCTGTTTGGCAAGACGCGATCAGCTATTTAATTCAACCCGAGTCTCAAGCCTACCTCGTTTTTGCTTTAGATTTATGACTCTTATTCAAGAAGATGTCTATGACGCATTCGTGAGCTTTGAAACTGTTACTCCATGGTGTTCTTGTTCACCATTACTTTTCAACTCTATGCACATTTTGTTGTGAATACGAGTGATGACAGATCTGACTATTTTATGGATAGCTATTCTCATGGTATATTGATTCGAAGAACTATTCAGAGGTCATTCGGCCACTCTTTGGTAGACTTTTGCCGCTGAGTGTGAGATATATTATTCCTTCTCAAACGCAAAAAATGGTCGAGGCGAGGTTGGCGAGATACAAAAAGGCTTTCAACGGCGATGAGAAGCTAACTGTTCACGATACGAATGGTGTAGGTTGATGTGATGAGCGAAAGCTTTCTTAGGACGCCTTCTTACGATGCTTAAATGTTAAATATGGAGTAATTATGAGTAATCACAATTAATACTTTATTCAGATATACATGATGCAAAGGGATTTGTACGATATATTAACAAGGAAACTCGGAGAGAACGATTATTTTTTTGACGGCTCGTAAGTATAATCTTCTTGGCACGATCTAATAATCTTGATAGAACACTAACCGTCATGCAGTACCCCAACAACACTAGACACGATAGTTTATGGTTATCTGGCCCTTCAACTATATCCCCGTCTTCCCAACCCAATTCTATCCGATATCCTTGAAAATGATTATCCTCGATTAAAACAATTCTGTGATCGGATGAAACATCGTTTATTCCAAGAACAGCTACCGATTATTCAAGCAGCTGAGCTGCCTTCAATGTTTACAGGATTGTTCGTATCGCCTCGTTCGTGGTTTACCAACACTTTTCGGGGCAAAAGAGATGACACGAAGATAGAAAAGTCTCAAGCTCAGTTGAACTTTGAGAGGAAAAGGTTCTATTCGATCGTCGGTGCAGTAATGTTTATGATTGTATATACCGTTTGGAATGGTATTGTTGTGATAGATATAGTGGGCAGTGAAGATGAGGATGAGGATGAGGATGAAGATGAGGAAGAAGAAGATAATGAGGACGATGAGGAAGAGGAGGAAAAAGAGGGGGCGGAAGAAAGATTATGATTTGTGTAGAGACGAATGAGTCAGACTGAGGACAAACTTAATTCATTCAAAATAAAGTAAAAATGAATAACAATTGCAACAAGATATTTTCATTTCAACTCGCAATGTTTGTGGCATTTTCAGTTAAAACCATACTTGTAGAATACTCGACAATTCAATCTGTCGGCATGAGCTTTCGTCTGTAAGAATTCGCGATAGCCATAATGCACATCACTTTATCGTTAATGTTTGATTATTGACTTTATTAAGACCCCGAGCGATCTTTGTAGATAAGCACCAAGACTGTGAAATAGAAGTACTTCGAATGCAACTTTTAAAGAGGTCGACATTATTAAGTGGTAGGTTTGTTTTAAACCTTTGAATATTGATGTAATACACACTGGACAAATAAAAGTTATTTATAAACTTCAATGAGGACGAGTCGCGTAGATATTTACTCAATATCATTCATTATATGCGACAAATTCTTTTGCTAAACTGATTTTCCTGATTGATCGACATTCGTGCAACATTGCCAAAATTACGCAATTTAATCTCAAAGGATTTTGCTGGAAAGTTGTCTGAATTTATCTTCGCTTCAAGACTTGTAAAGCATTTCTTTGAGGGACCTTGTTGCAGCAGCAAGCTTTGAAGACTGATTGCTGTCTAGTTTTCATTTGTCTTACTCCTTTCCATGCACTTCTTGACTTATTTTGTGAAACAAATAATCTAACACAAACGGTCTCATTACCTATTAGTAATGAGCTTTTGGTGTCATACTGAATCACGGGATCAATTTCAAATGGTTATAAAAAACGGTTTTCTTTTTCTTCGCTCATTATCCGCAGTACCAAAAGCATTCTTCCAGTATTCCAGGGAGGAAAAAAATACTACCATGTCAGATGAAACAGCCACCCTCCCCCCCCCAAACTCAGTGCCTATGGAGGGTGAGGTATCCAACAGTCAGATAGAATTACCTGCTCATAATCAAGAGAAAACCGAAGCTCAAGAAAGTGTGCAAACGAATGATCAGTTACTTATACCCTCTACTTCAGACCCATCAACTCAATCGGTTGAACTGCCTCCTGTCCCTGTTAATGAGCCCAATCATGAACATTTTACTCAATCGCCTTCCTATGTAGAGATAAAGCCCCCAGAAATAACCCATAATAATATCAATGTTGAACCTAGCATTAGTAATGATATAACTAGTGTTTCATCAACCGTAAGCCAAGACACTGCTCAAATTGAGGTTACTGGAAAAGAGCCTTCAACCTTAGGTCAAGAGACAGTTCAAAATGAAGTTACTGGGAAAGAGCCACGCAAATGGCGCCATCGTCGTTCACCTAATGATAAGAATGACAATAAAGCACCATTTAACTTACGCAGACTTTCTGATGCTGATTTTCAAGCTTTGCCTCCAGGGTCCCGTCTGTTCCTTGGGAATTTGTCTACTCATTCTACTTCTAAGAAAGAACTTTATGACATATTCTCGCCATATGGGGAGATTTTGCAGATATCTATCAAAAATAGTTTTGGTTTCATTCAATACGATAATCCAGACAGCGTGGTCAAAGCAATTACTAAAGAAAATGGAAGAGTATTACACGGGTTGAAATTAGGTGAGACTTTTTGTTAATCGCTATTCTATAAACGATCAATTCATTATTTACTCGATAATAAAATATCTCCTTTCCCTTCGTATGATGTCCCCCCCCCCCCCGTATAGGACTTGAGATTTCATATGGTAAGCCATGGCATCATCCTCCACAGGGTGAGGGACCCAAACAAGCACATGCGCACAGGCCAGACAAGCATTGGGCTCAAAGAGGTTACAAAGATGAATGGTACGGAGGCGAGCGTGCCTTTTCTCCTCCACGTGGACACCAGATGCCTCCGTATACTGATAGACGTTACGAAGAATATGAGCACCGACCAAACGAATATCGGCGTACTTCGTATGATGGTAGACCTGGTTATGAATACCAAGAACATAGAGAATACCGCACACCTCCTGATTATCGCGAAGAATATAAGCCTGAACATGAATATCGACCTCGCGACGAGCGCGCCGGGTATCGACGAGGCGCCTTTCGTGAAGAGCACCGCGAAGAGCGATATCGAGCAAAACCTTACAGAGTCCCTTCGCGTGATTACGTCGATCGACGCCAAGGTCGAGAATATCCTCCATATAGGGGTCATAGTCACGACGAGCCCGATGACGACTTTCCTTTACCAAGACGTCAAGGCAATGAGGTGCCCGAGTGTCAGATTATTGTGTTGGAAGAAATTGAACGGTAAGCATTCTTTAATAATTATCATATTATCACAAACTATGATTTGACACTTTTTTTTCTGTTGAATAGTAATTTTATATGGCAAGTTGAAACTGCATTCCGTGAAGCAGCCATTACTGTCCACATATTACATTTGTCAAGAAAGAAGCTCCCAATACCTGCAGTAATTCGTCAAATGATCGTTGAGGGTGTGCATGCTGTCATCTTCTTGGAACGTCATCACGAAATGACCGCACGTGTCAATATGCAAATCTTTGATCAATCGCGTGCTGCACGAGACAGCAATGTAAAGTATGATGGTATGTATTTTGCCCGTATGTTGGAAATAGATGTGCACTATCGCAATCTTTGTTGTTATAAACGACTGCTGATTAATCTTTGAAATTTACTATTGTTCAGAATATGAAAACATTAGAATTGAGGAAGCAGTCGGCCTTCTACTTCGTGCCCGCGCCATGCAAAGACCCGGTGATATTCGACCTCCTGATAATTTGTTGCTTGGCCAGCCACCAATGCAACCCCCCCAAACAATGCCACTCGGACCTCAACCTGGGGGAGCCAACCCCAACCCAAATCTTCTGGGTAATGTTAATTTTGCTGCGTTGGCCAATCTTCTCGGGAGCCTTCAACAGCAGCAGCCGGGTGCAACTGGCCAACCAGTGCAACCAGTGCCAATGATACCGCCAAATGCCATACAACCGCCAGGTTCTATACAACCGTCGCAGCCTACAGGAATGTTGCCACAACAGCAACCGCCTAATATTGATGTTCAACAGCTTTTAAGACAGCTTGCTCCCCAGAATCCGGCTGTAAACAACCAACCATCATTTATGCCAGCTCCACATCCCATAGGATCGAACCTAGGATCGAACTTGGGTCCACCACCCACACATTTTAATCCTCAAATGGTGGGACAACCACCAAACGCTGTTCCTCCTAATACAATGCAACCTAGTATGTCATTGTCCCAGCAGACTCAGCATCCCACGTCAAATATTCCACAGTTTACAACTCAAATCAATCCACCTACAAATGTGACTGATTTGATGGCACAATTGAACCAGTATAGCAATCAGCATTGACATCTTGCCGATGATTGAGAAACACTCTTTCCCCCCTCCCCCCAACTTTTCGCTCGTTGTTCTTTTCATGCTCTGGTTATAGCATCCGCGTCTTATCTCTCTGTTGTCTGCAATTGGGTTGCGTATTATCATCCGGATACTAAGTGGATGCATGTGTTGCTTTGCGTTTGCGCTGCATTTTGAATAATGAGTTCGTGTGAACCTGTAATACCGAAATGTAGATAGAATTATTCTTTATTGTATAGGGTGCTACGTTATTGCATATCTAATTGCTTGCCAAGTTTAGTTGTCATTGCACGAATGGGTGATTGGACAGACTTTCCATACTAGATAATATTTCTTAGCTTGCAGACCCTTGATTCGGCCCGTTCGATTATTCCACCTACAATTTCATTCGTGCTGTCCTTTTCCTATTTCCTTCATATTATTCTCCCCAATAAATCCCCATTTGATCATCCGGTTTATGTACATAAATATATCCGCTAGCTTTGCGATACGTGACTTTTGTGTTCCTTTACGCAACGAAAGTAGGATCTGTCATAAGGTTATATAGCCGAGCCGACTAACTACATTCGTTCTACAATTAATAACCCTGAAAAAACGTATCCATAACAAAAATGCGATGTCTTACTTCTTAGATGTATAGGAAGGTTGTACTAAAAATGTTTAGCAGTCTGAATTAAATAAAATAATTATTATTATACTCGTTTTACATAGAAGTCAGTAGAATGTGATTTTCATGCCCTGTCGAATGAGTGAAAACTTTACAAAATGACCCTGTTCATTCCACGCATAAGATTTGATATAAAGTCGAATCACAATTTATTTCATCAAAAGCAAAAAATGTGCCACCAAGAAATAGAAGAGTCTTTGTCTGGTGTGTATGATTGTTTGCAGATATCCAATGTTTCCATTTACGAAATGGAAGACTTGGATGCGTTCCTACGAGTCAGCAGCCGCTATATTCACAACGATTAACTAACAAACAGCTGTATCGGCTTTTTGCCAACTGTTTAGATTGACATGCAACGTATGCCATTATTATGACATGTGCCAGGATGATCATCATTCTTCAAATGCAGCAGCTCGAATGATCTTTACATTATCTTTTGGTCTATGAATTGATCATCTCGTATACTTTAGCGTCATTATATTATTGAGCAGAATCCATTTGTATCGCGCCTGACTTACCGATCATTAGAATCCGTTGCAACAAGACCCATACGCCTTACAATCTTTATGCCTTTGGAAACGCGGCCGAATATTGCGTGTTTGGCTTTTGTTGGAAGCAAAAGAAATTTAACATTATTTCCGCTAGCATTTTACATCGATTGAATATTAATATTAGCAATTACCATCTAGCCATGGTGTAGGTGCTAACGTGATAAAAAACTACAATAATAATCGATAGGTCGTACTATTAGTTAGTTCAAGACTGTGTGTGTTAATAAACAACCGCCTTCCCCATATGAGATTCTTGCCTGACTCCCGTTGGTATCGGGTCCCGAGTTTGCCATACTCAAAATTCCTGCACCTGTGTGCTTTAGATCAGGATGAATTTCATCTTCAAATTTGTCGCTATTTTATATAGACGGGAAATGTTAAATTTTAATATCTATTATAAATAGACTTTGATCATGAGGGACGAGCTCTACGATACCCATAGATAGACGTTCCACCTCTTCCTGTGCCAGTGGGATCACCTCCTTGAATTACAAAATCCTACAACGTGTCCAACCGCAAATAAGTATTCATAAGGATGGTCACCTGAAAACATATGACCATCAGATACTTACTGGAATAATTCTATGAAACTAAAGAATAGAGGAATAAGTCTGCGTAATCAAGCCCACGAGTATAGCCTCCCTAGTGAATCTACTTACTATAACGTTGTTGTAACGACCACGTTTAGCCTACAAAGAAGATCGTTTAGTTAACGCTTTCGCGTTTTGCAAATCTGCAATTTTCACGTATCGCTATATCTTTCGAAAACGCTAACTAACCAATTCCCAGAAATTCTTACAGGTCTTGGGCGCATGGTCCCAATACAATTCGATGGTTATTTCCCCCTAACGGTATATCAGATGATAAAACAATTAATAATTCGGAAGCGTTAGAGTATTGGAAAAGAGTGACACTAACCATGGAAGTGTAAAGGATCACGTATGGTCGGTCAACTTCTTCATCAGCCATATTCTCTCGCTGTGACGAAACGAAACCTTGGAAATTTTTCCAGCTGATGATTTTTCGTAGTCGAAAATTTTGCCGATCATCGATCTGCTCTATGAAAATAATGACGATTGAAGTTTACTTGCAGCTATCGTTGTCATTCAATATATATAAAATAAGATTAGGGGTGAGAAGGTCATAAAGAATCATATGGATGTCGCAATGTGAATGTTTCTTGCTATTACAACCGATTATTACAGTTTGGGTTTATTAGACCTCATATAATAGTAGTTTGTCAAAACTCAAACATACTGGCGTGGCAATATGATTCTATCGATGCAGTAAGATGCCTCAGCCAGCCGCCTGAAGAATGCATGTCAGAATGGGGTTTTATTAGAGGAACTACAACATTCTACAAACAAAGTTATCGAAATCTTTACTGCTCAATGAAATGTAAACAAGACGCTCTTTCGTTAGTCTCACTGATTTCTGGCGAAACTCATTTACTTTAGCTTATTTATCAATGAAGAGTTTGCCAGCGAACTAAGATATGGCGAATACTTCAGGTCAGTTTATATCTTGAAGAACGCGATTATTTCATTAATAAATAAAATTTTATATCAGATTCGATATGTATTTATTCGCATTATAGTAAACATTTACTATATAGCGAGAGTCTTGATATTATGCAAGAAACCAGATCTTCCTGGGCCGAGAGATCGAAGTTTATCGTGATCAATAAAAACATGAATGTTAATATACGTAACCTTTTAACATTGAATATACTTCGATTATTGTGTTTCTTACCAAGCAATATTCAGATTAATGATGATGTCCACCATCACCATCACTACCTACGAAAACTAGTTTGTATACACCACCGCACTCGGGGCATCTGTCAAATTCATGTTCTTTTTCCAATTTCAACCAGATCATCTCGTGCGTGTCGGCAGGGTAGCCTTAAATTTCAAAAAAATGAATGTTGGCTGTGCGAAAAGCAAACAACAGCAACATTACAATGGCCTCGCTTGTTTAATTCACTAACCGGTGCATCCAACATAACGTTCAGGATCAACACTTTTGACGAGAATAGGATTGCTCTTAGTCCCAAGATGAGTCAAAAGCAGCGGTTTCATATCAAAAAATTCCTGTCCCTCTATCTTAGCAAGTATTTCGGCTCTCTCGAGACCAGTCGCCTGCTCCAAATCCGTGGGAATGCTGTTTGGCTTTGCACCCGGGCCGATAAGGCTAGGCGATACGTCTATGAAAGCAAAAGCAAGACGAGTAACATAGATATGAGTAATATTAGTAAATAACATGTAATTATAAACGAGCAGGACTGAACCGGACAAGCAGCTGTTCATACCTCCCCTGCGAGCACCAAATACCGAAAATGATCGGATTACTCTTGGAGTGCGTGACTGAAATCTAAAGTTGTTCAGCGCAGCAAAGCCAGTGCGACGAATAACTGTATGGAGCATTCTATACAACAAGCCGAGGATAAAGGAATAAAAGTATAGTTCTTGTAGAGGGAATCGTCAGTAGTTTGTCAGTTATTATTATTGATAGCGCAACTAAATAGACTTATCATTAGTGTAACATCTAACTGATTTTAAAATTTTTATTTCTAAATGTGACACGTATTATTATTACGCTGATATAAGGCTACTGTATCCCCACAATGTTTGGTAACAGGGTTTTATGAAGTAAAGCGTAACTGCATATGCAGGCGGCCATTCTAGCCAGATATAGGAGCCAACTATCGCGGGAGAGCGTTCAGTAATTGGCCTTGGGATTTAGCTCTTTCAATCGAGGCCTAGCTAACTTCTAAATCGATAATACAGTTAGTGACTTTATACCCTCATGCTTTCAGGACAATGCTAATATTAGATGAATTCTTTACAGGACGCAAATTTACGTTCATGTCTAATATCCTTGCTAGATTAACCTTTCAATTGGCAAATGCAATAAACATAATTATTCTAACGGATAATCTAACAAATAGCACGACAGACAAATAGTACGACATTTGACGTTCACGAAATAAAATCGTATTTTTGTTTAACGACAGAAGTACAATGATGATATTTGTTGAATTTGTTTATGAAAGAATCTTCGATTGGCAAATATACATGTCTAACTGTCGATGACTGATTAAATAAATAAGAAAAGACGTATACATTTCGCCACTAACTGAAATGGTATCACCGCTTCTCTCTTTCCTTTTTTTTAACAAAAAAAAAATTACCGTTATGGCCTGCTTTTTATTGCATTGTTTGAGTTGGAAAAAAGCTTGCTTCTCTCCTTCTTACCAAGCATCAAACTCCCGGAATCTAAATAAAGACCTCGAAACCTCAAACTCCCGGAATTTTCGTTGGTCATAATCATGATGATCACCCTATATATGGGAATATACTGTGCGATGTTAAATGTGTTGGAAAAGTGTGTTGGATTTCTTGATTATAATCTCACGATTATTTATTGTTATTATTATTATACTACTAGTAGAGTTAGTGTTAGTGTATTTATTACAGGGGGTAAGCTACTCTAACTTCGAACGAAGATCTTTAGCAAACTAAGGGTAAACGTTTATAAGAGACTCCGGCACTTCGGATCGGCCTAATTTAGCAAGTACAATTATTCATTTGTGCCCCCAACCAGAAAACTTTTACCTTTTTATCGTAACATTATGGAAGTAAATGTTCACAGATGTCGGTTTATAGAGTATCAGCCTGCCCAAATTAATTCATTATCACATACTGAGACGCCTACGTTGGGATTAGTAGCATGTGGTCGATCGAATGGGAATATTGAGATATGGACAACACGGAATAATTGGAACTTATTGAAGATAATACCCGGTGGAGAGGGACGTGATGTCAATTCTGTTGTATGGGTCAATCAGCATTCAGATAATACGCTTCCACGCTTATTCTCTGCTGGCTCAAATGGGCTTTTGGTTGAATGGGACACAATCTCACTCGAGCCAAAAGTATTGACACGCGTATCTGGTGGATCGATTACTTGTATGTCAGTAAACCACGGCAATACTTTCATAGCTCTGGGCTCAACTGATGGAGCAACCCGAATATTTGATATAACTAATCCTAAATTGCCCGATTTGTATAAAACTATTAAACCGGGAAAGCCATCTCAAGTATTATCAATTGTATGGACTTATGATGACAAGTATATAATAACAGGCTCATCGGATGGTACTATTAAGAAATGGGATAGTGTAAGTGGAAGAACAATATCAACAATGACTGTGGAAACGCGACGAAAATCACCTACTCCAGTGACAAGTGTAATTGCTCTTCCTGATAACACCATAGTATCTGGTGATGCTCTTGGGCATGTCAAGTTCTGGGATGGTGAACAGTGTAGTATGCTTCAGACTTTCAACAAATCTCATCTTGCCGACGTTTTATGTATAGCCTCCAATAGAGATGGTACCGAAGTGTACACATCAGGAGTTGATAGGAAGACGGTTAAATTCCGCAAAGTAGATGACTTGGAGAATACGGGTAGCATATGGATAGAAACGGGGAAAAAGGGTTATCATTCTCATGATGTTAGAAACATGATATTGATTGAAGTTGGTAAAGAACAGGAAGTATTGGTGTCGGGCGGAACAGATCCTGCACTAGTCGTATGCCCTACCGTTCATTATCCGAACGTTACTCATAGAAGACTACAACATTTTCCACAAAAACCAATGATCTCAATTTCCAAATCAAAGAGACTATTGGCTTGTCCGTTCGATAATGGAGAGGTGCTAATATGGAAATTAGGAAAATATGCATATCCCAAAGAGTATGACGTCTCTGCACAAGATCCATCCTCTGTGAGATTGTCTTTGGCCGAGAATAAGAGTTTAATAATGAAACTGGTCACCAAAAGTAAACAGAATGTTGTTTCTTGTGCCATATCGGAAGATGCAAATTGGATCGCTGTCGCGTCAATAGACAGTGTTGGATTATACAGAATGGGTGAAGATATGCAACGTCCAGGACATTTAAAAAGACCAAAGAAAATGAAGTCATTTATACAGGAGGTAATTGTAGATGGCAAAAGTTCAACCGGAGCGCACAGAGTATTATTCACTCCAGATAGCGGTCGATTAATTACTGTTGCATCCAATTCCGTTATTATTATAAGCGACTTGACAATGTGGGTTGACGGTGTGTTCCCCGAACTTGCCAGATTCACGGAATACGCATCGCCAAGCCAATTGTCTATCACTTCTATATCAACAAGTGGGGACAATAAGTGGTTGGCGGTAGCTGATGATATGGCTAAACAAATAAACATTTACTCTCTTGATTCTTATCAACTGCACATGACTCTTCCTCAATTGACACCAGCCAGCTGTCTGCATACTAGTCTCGCATTTAATCCGTACTCATCGACGCTGGTTATTACATTTGCCAATAATCAATTCTACGTTTATGATGTTTCTGCAAATGCACTTACTCAATGGTCAGAGAAATATGCCAACGTGATGCCAGCGCGATTTGCCCGAATACAGGATAAGATCATGGGATGCGCATTTAATCCGGAGAATAGTAACCATATCGTACTATGGGGAAGCGGATATCTGTGTTCGATAGATATGCAATTGGAGATAGATGAGAGCCAACTGGATATTACGGTGAAGAAGAGAAAGAGGGAAGCAAATACTGTACGCGCGAATGAGAATTATAGGTTGAGTCATCATTATCAGGGTATAATGTTGGTCGAATTTATTGGAGAGAAAGAGATGGTGGTAGTGGAGAGACCATATACAGGCATATTAGAGAATCTCGGTCCATCGTTCTACCGTCCCCAGTATGGAACTTGATGTCGTTCATTTCGAATGTTTAATTAAAGACAGTTTCTGGCGGATTCTGTGATTGTGGGTTTACTAATATACGATTAGAAATATGCTACGCAATGAAGATAACTATACTTTGACTTTTCTTTCCATTTTTCAAGAATCGTTTGCATGTCTTGATCCACATTGGAAGCTTTCTCGACCTAGAAGTGGCAAAAGTATTGGGATATTTAATAGAGCAAACCAAGAACGTATCTTAATATAATATCAGCCATTGATTGTAACAAACCGAGCCTTGATAACGACCTGGCGAACAATGACTTGTGCAACATACTCACCATTTCAGCAAGTTGTAATATCGCTTTGCCCCCGAGCATTGCATCCTCGTGATTATCTTTGATTTCTACGTTAATGATGTGAACCGGTAAATTACGCTCTTCTCCCCTTCCTATTAAATCTGTTCGAGCATTTGTTACAAGTTGAGAAGTATTATTTGCAAAAGAACTCAATAATTCCAAGCATCTCGTGCATTTACAATTACCTTCACATACAGCGTCAAAGCACCGTTCTTCACATGTTACGATTACATCGTAGAATCCGGTCGTATCTTGCCAGCGCTCAGGTGCTCGTTTGATTTTTCTGTTGCGATCTAACATATCCAATAGACCATTTTGAGAATAACTATAAAGAGATAAAGGCACGATAGTGCTATCAAACTTCTGATGATTGACCGTTTGCTCATCAACTTGAACTTACAGTCTAAAGTCTTTCTTTTGTAGATCTTGATAGATGTGATCGTACGGTGTTCCAAACGGATATATATTGGGTTTATCTATACTTTGTCCTGGTAGACGGACTGCTGAACCAGTACCAAATGAAGCAACTTTAAAGCCCTTTTTACTGACGAGCATGAAAAGTAACGATAAATAAATTTCTGCATTAAACATTAGAAAGTACCAATAGATACGGGAAAACATTCACTTCTAACATACGATAGGGTATAGTGAGCTTCCATACTGCGGTTCTGATTACTAGCGCATATGATAGCAAAAGTCACCATGTTTATGTTCGTATCAGAGAAACAAACGATGTATCGACTAATATCAGTTTCGCATTGTGTTACACGCTGATTATAAACCCCACCCCCTTCTCTCCTTAGGTACCCATTTATTAAGGATGAAAAAGTTGTGGAAGACCTAATAAACAAGTTTTAGAATAGAGACAAGAAAGATCTTTGAGAATGTGGCTTGGGAAATAGAAGGGAAATAACCGTTATGAAAACTTCAGGTGATTTGAAAGAGAACAAAAAAATTGAGGCATTAGGGGAATATACCATCTACCCAATCCTTTTAATCCGATCTATACTGTATTTCGATATACGAGTCGTTTAGTGTCAGAATACCTGTAGTATCCAGGTTGGCAAAAGTGGCAAGCAAAGTTCTAAACACACATAAATTGAGATGCACGTAAGATTAATATGCTTTTAGGCAAGAGCTTAATACAACTATCCCTTTTTAGCTCATAAAGAATGTTCAGCCTTGCATTTTATTAAACGATTAAGCACGTAGTGCTGAAATGACTGTCTATCGTGTATCCACTGCTTACCAAGTTGATAACCGATTTTTGCTTGAATGGCATACCGATTACTACTGCATCATTTTGTCTTATGGTCAACAAGGGTGGCAATGGCGGGATTTAATATTAATATTCTCGTATTTAATAATTAGGTTAGTCTTGACAATATTAGTCCATGTCTAGACGAATATTCCCGATATTCGCTACCTTGCGAGTGGTGCGCAAAACATGCTTCGCGTAATTACGTCACGACGCAGTCTAACAATTTCCAGTTACAAAGTATTTTCTCGTTATCAACGAACAGAAGCAGTCCTCGAACATATCAGCCTCTAAGTCACTTTAATATCCTCCGCTAAGATACATCAGTCGTTCCTCCAGTATAACGTTGCCCATACTAAGAGGTTTCTCAGCTTCGGTAGCCGGGTACCTTCTTTGATGCGAGCATATGGTCGAATTAACCAGATACAGAGAGCGTCAAATTTCTGGAATAACTATTAAAATAATTATTTTATTTCTTTATGTTACTCCTCATTAAACTCTAGCAACAGCTCTGGAAAGAGTTTTTATATTCCTCTTTAGTATTAGGAAACTATTAGCAATTGCCTGAATTAAGTTTTCAACACGATTAACGCCTTTCTTCAGCTCCGTCTTCGAATGCACTAATAGTGCTTACATTTAATGCTCTTTTTCTTTTGCAATCATTATTGTCGATGCCATTAAACTTTTTTTATATAATTTTTGGTTTATATAATTTTGTTTTATATGAGGGTGACACAAGATTTATTATTATACAAAATTTTCATTTAATAAAATGGTGTTTGAATTCACAAGTTGCTTGGTGAAGGAAAAGCTGTTGCAGCTTCCACAATACGAAATTTTTATCTTCGACGAACGACTCCGCGGAAAAAGACTATTGAGGCAATTCAACGTTGGATTGACGAAAAAATGAAGGAAAATGTAAACCACTCAGATGGAGACAATGAAAATAAAGAAATAGATGATAATTATAATGTTATTAATAATAGCAATGATAAAAAAAGATTCCGATTTAGATTTGCACCAGAGTGACCACAGAATAGGTTATACTCATCAATGGCTTTGGGTCCGAGTATTCCTCCCATGCAATCACTCTGATGTTTTTATTATCAGAACAATCGCATTCTATTACTATAATAAAGATAATAAAATAATGCCTACGAAAATTGAATTATCGTTATGTAATTTGACTCTTTGGTTGTAGTTGCATAAAAGTAGTGAAATACGAATTAAGGCTCAACAAACAGTCCTTTATCAACGGGTCAAAACTATAAGGAATGATCTTTCATTGATAGGTTGCTTGATCAGTAGAGGCCTTGTGGAAAGCTTTTATGTTAAACTGTTTTCCTTTACGTTTTCGTTTCTTTCTTCATTCATCATGTGTTGGTGTTTATTGTAAACAAATCAGTCCATAAATTTGTGCACAAGTCACAGCCAAAATGCCATTAGTCAAATTAGTTAATTTTCGGTCACACCAGCTTCTCATTTGTACTATGCATATGATTGAATGGAATGCTGCAGTTTTCCTGATTCGATTGATCATTAACACCCGCCATACCGTGAATATGCGTATAAATGTATAAGCAAAAACTAGCGTTTGGGTCTGGAGATTTCACAGACAAATTGGTAGATATTAGTCTTCGATGAGACTGTATATTAATAATGTATAAGCATGACCTCACCATTAACACATCAGGTAAAAATTTGCCTTCCAATTACGGAAAACAATAAACGGATTCTAAATGGTCGGTTATTTATCTATAGATTTAATCGGATCACTTATATTTTATTTTCCGGTGACAAACCATTAATAAACTTTATTTTCATTTCGCTGTCATCTAAACCCACACCCAACGATATAGCGTATGTGTCTATCAATTTAAAATACATAGATTTACAACAACATAGTTCTGCGTTGGAGAAATGTTATTATCTGGGTGATTATCATAGCGTGAGCTAGACTTTTTGGCTTTATGCGCTACTATTGCAAATAACCTAAATATTCGTGGACTATCTTGCTGACCCCAATTTTTTGCATACCTGTTACTCCGGCATTTAAAATGTGCAAAGTTATGACTTCATATTCAGCATAACATTAACGAGAGCTTGCAAATCAGGTGACTATAATTTTGAAATGACGATAATGTTATTTGTATAATGTGCAGATGTTAATTACCGTCGTGAACCGCTATTAGCGATATAATCTATCCCTCACCAATAGACATAAGAACACAAGGTTATAACCTTTTTATAATACGTTTCTGGTTACTGTGGTTATGGTTTGCCGATCATTTGATATGGGGCGATAAATTCCTGCGTATCGATTATCATTGGATACAGTATGATGCATACTTGTGTCCCCATAAAATTTATATCATTCTAAAGCTAAATGATTGTAGGTCTATTTGAAAAATATCAGCAATTTCATGGTTGTCATATATACCCTCAAAATAAAAAGATCATACAATTAAAATCGTAATTGACATGATCATGGATGGCTTTTTGCAATTATCTTGGTTTCCACAGCATAGCACAATTAGTCCAGAGACAGGCAGTTGCTCAAGTGACATGGACACATTGATGTGACCAACCTCCACCATAACATACAGACCATCGTATAAGGTAAATTGTGATGTGCCACCTTGTTGAGCTTTTGTCAGTGTGATGTAAAAATCTAAATTACTGACAACTTGAATCCGAGCATGCAGTTCTTGTTATAAAAATCGATATCATCCTTATTAAACTCTGGATAAGATCAGCAAAGGCTGTAGAGTTTGTCCATCTCTTCCTGCACTTTTGCCGCCCCATATACATATCCCACATATCAACATCTGGCATTGATATTGAATCAATTGAACATGTTGCGAAAACCTCCACCGGTTTCGCAACAACGTCATTCTCATTAGCGAGAATGATGTCGAAAGATGAGGGCTACCAATATCCCAATAGGTTTGTAGGGACATTTGAGAAGCATACCTTCCAACTCCCGGACTACAGACAGTGATGCAACGATTGGTATTGAAAGGGGTCACATAGATTATTCAGACATAGTAATAGTCGAACTGGGTGTAACAGTTTAAATTATGGTTTTATTTTATGATAACATTTCGTTGCTTTAATTTTTATTATGTTATTCATTTATTGGGAGGCCTTGTATGTAGTAGTAGGTGAGTATGTGGTAAGGATGGTAGTTCTTTGTTTGTTTATTTTTAATATAGTAAATAAGACAACATCGACAGACAGGATTTCTGTTGATTGATTCACTCTAGCTATTATGTAGGAGAATGTTCTCCTTATCTTTGTTAATAATTCTCAATAAAAGCTTATTTGGAAAACTCAATTGAGAATAACACAAACGCATCAGAGCACCGCTGTTAGTAAAAAGTTTACCAACAAAGCCTAGAGAAAATACAGTCACCCGGCGAAGTAAATGTATTATTACTTTTCTTATTTACTTAATATGTCGGGCATAATTAAAAATACCCTTGTCTTTATATTTGCATTTTAATAATCTCAGTGAGGTTTGGACTGACTATAAACTTATAATAACAGTCTCAAATTTACTATAAGATGTTCGCGTTTTTAGACTTGTTAATTAAAATTTAGAAGATTACAAGTCGAAAAATATAATTTTTGCCTGATACAATCTAATCTGTTAATGTAAAAAAGCTTTTACATATGCTTTTTGTCAACTTACTCAAAATTTTATTCATAATATTAGGTTTAAATTGATTATAATATAGATCTAAAAGGAAGCCACTTTTCATCTTGGTTTTTTGCAAGTTATAATGTTAGTCTTGAACTTCTGTTAAATAAAATTTTTTTAAAAAATAATAAGAACAAAATTGATATATTAAAAAAATACTGGCTGCCATTATTTTTGCCAGGGACTGTACAAAGAAAGCCCAGGAACTGAACTCGGAGAAGCATTAAAAGCTATTCCCAATGAAACTAGATATTGCTGAAGATAAAATTGGGGTTGCTAATACAAATTTGAGTGACTTGACTAATCTCATTGATATCAAAAATGAGTCATTAAAGAATGATAAGAAAGTACAATTACAGTTTTTTGTATGAAAGTAATTGTAGGATGCCTGATACTAGATTGGAAAGCTTGGAATTTTGCATTCTTTATTTGTTTACACCTACAATTGAATGCTAAAGGTGTTAGATTGGAAAGCTTGGGCTTGTCCTTAGATCATAGTGCTCTTTTGGGAGTTGTTGGTGTTGGTTTGTTTTTTGAATTTGTTTGTTCTTCACTTGAATTATCTGGAGTAGATATGGATTCTACAGACTTAGTTGTAGTAGTTGTTTTTGGATGGTTTGAAGGCATAGTAATTTGTTGAGTTGGAGTATGTTTGATAAATTTGTATAATTGAAATCTTTTCTGTGAGGCAGAGTTGTTGGAGGATGATGTGGTACAATCAGTGGGTTTAAGTGTTGAGGAAGACATAGAGGAGGTGTGGGTGGAGATGAATTCAAAATTTGTGGAGTTGGATATAAAGTTTGTTATTGTGTATGTCCAACTCTCCTACTAGCAATACCCAAGATCCTACTTCTCCCTTCTTTGTTCTCTCATGCAGATTTTTCTTGGAGGATTCATGGTATGCTATAATATCAAATTCTGCTATATTTAAGCTTGATCCACTGCTGCTTATGTATTGTTATTGTGTGGTGCAAGAGGTAACACAAACATGGTGATATTATTTCGTACTTGAGCAGCAGATTTTATTGTGGCAGTTGTGCAGATCCATACATATATATTGGATATGGATGAATTATATGCAGTGACATGGCACTTGAAGTGGTTTATCTATTATCTGGGAAATTGGAGTAGTAAGTGGACAAGGTATAAATTAATCAATAATGTGTTAGAAAAGAAATAGTTGTCATATGCTAATTACTTACAGTCAGTATATTATCATGTAGTGATGTTATTGTGCCAGCTAGTTTGAGTATTAGTATGTCATCTGATGCAAAAGCCATTGTTGCCTGCCAGTCTGGTTTGTCTTTGGCACATACACATCAAATTGAATATGTATCAGCTCAGAGACAAGAAAGACACCTCTAGATAAGCAGGTCAACCATTGCATCAACCTGCAGTGATGGGTCATGTGGGCATGTTGAGGAAACTCGCAAGAATGATGTTGTACAGTGACTCTTCTGCAACCTCTCTTGTTCCACTAAAGTCATTGGTCACCAATATCCCAATTGAATATTCTGACTTTTATTGTTTTATCACATGGTATGCAGAATTGAGGATTAATGATGAATAAATTCCCAAAGGTAGTTGTTATTGACCAACGAGAGTGGAAGGCTTGCTGAGATAATCCATTGACATAAATGATTGAGTATGAGGTTGGGAGTGCAAATTAGAGGGATGTCAGAAGAGTACTTTCCAATGCCTGCACTACAGATTGTGTTACAACAGACCATTCACAATTAGTTATTTGTAACATTATATATTAATGTGATACAAAATTAATACTTACTTCATTGCCCATCATCTGTGATTAGGGTTCTTTGATACAACCCAATGATGTCCTCACCATCATGGTTTCTAGTAAAATAAGGAATATTAATATGTGTCCTTCTGTTATTGTCAAGACCAGAGAAGAACATTTGTTCACAGCTAGCTAACCACTATTACTATATTATAGTCAAGTGCTTTTTAATGTATTCTATTCACCACAACTGGTATTTCTGACAGCATTTTGGTAACAGAGGTTCGATATATTTACACCCGCTGTGCTTCTGAACCTCCTATTTACACCTTATAAAACACTCAACTTACTTGGGCATATAAGCCCGGATTTCAACTCTGCGGAGAATCTTAACCACTTGGCATTCACGTCCGTGCTGGGCCATTTTGAGAGGAGACCTATGAAAGAAGAGAGGTCTGTATATGTGAAGAGGAGTGTGTTTGTGTATGGAAGAAAGCACGTTTGTAATTTTGTTTCGCCTCGTACATTTTGATGATCCTCTCTATTGAGGGGCCCAATCATAGCGATGTCAATAGACTTGTGTACACTATTATTATCGTTACCTCCTACTCCAGATTTGGTAAGTAGGTAATTTAAGAAGTAGGTGCTCATAAGCTCTTGCCAATTATACACGGTGATTGCTAATTTTAGCAACTTTGATCGCCAAATCTGATAGGGGAGGGGAGTAATTTACTTCCATAAGCAGTAATGTTGGCGATTAACAGATATCGCTAGATGCACCCATGCATGAAATCTCCTGAGCAAACAAACAAAGAACCTTGTCGTAACTTATTCGCTTAACCAGTAAATTGCCTGTGAATCTTGTGTGCACACAGATTTCTTTGTCTAGAACCAGAGAGACAATTACCCAGAAAATAGCACAGCTATCAATGCAGATGTCGATTAGACAAACGAGACCCGAAAAAAAAAACCCCCAAACAAGAACTTGTACTTGCGTGGCTACTGGTTAATGGCTGTAGGAGATCTGAAACAAACAAGAACCAACACACATATTTTTTAGCCATCACACAGTAAGGAGTGTGAGAATTTTTACACATAGACGTATGTGTAGTCTATTGGAAGAGCACTATTTCGAAAAATATCGGAAATCAGCAGAAATCATAATGGGGGGAACACGTCGCTAGGTTTTGTTATCTTCCGAGGTTTGTTCTTTTTGCATTTCTGTGCTTACGACTATTTATATTTTAAACAGTCACATGAGAAGGATTGTAGGGGTAGTACAGTCACAAAGTCATGAAAATATCTGTTAATCGCCAACATTGGAAGTAAATTACTCCCCTCTACCTCTCACAGTGATTGTTGATTTTAACAATCTCGATTGTACTGATGGAGGAGGTAATTTAAGAAGATTGATACCATAAGATTTGTTAATTATTGTCTCGGAGAATAATAAAGATCACGCGTTTCCTACATGTATTTAAAGCTACATGGACAGGCCAATGAAATTCACTGAACACTCGTTTTTTCTCTTTGCGATTTCGTCCTACCATTCAACAAAAAAGTAATCGCCGGTTCTTCGATTTTTTCAACATCAAAAGCATCGCAAATATGTTCAGATCCATCTTCTCCCCCCGCAACTTACGCTCTGTTCGTTCAAACGTTCAAATTTCGAAGTCACCTGGTGGTGCGTCTCTCGTATAACTTTGTTTTATTATGATTTTATAATGTTCATTTTTTTTTTTTTGTTATCTGTCTGTTGTGTGTTTATCGTTTATTTGTCTATTAGATTCTAGAAGATATTCAACAAACACCGAAGAATGGGAAAAAATTCATAACCGCATCTCGGCGCGATCATACTTTCATGGTGGCTTGTGCGGTGGTTACGGCAATAACCTGTACCTATGTCAGGTTTTTAGGAAAGAACCCGGTCAATACCAACCCTGAAAGTAATAATCAGGTGAGGACCGCTCCGTCAAAATAGCGATAATGATCGCAATCTAATTATAATTCTCTTCGTTTACTACTTTTAAGGAATAACATCCCCCCTTTTTTAAGGAATTCATTTTTTTTCTCGGCGGATAATTGATAAAAAAAAACTCTCTTCGAGCTATATTTCCCTATCGAAGAATAGATATGGGTTAGTTGAGGTAAAAACGTAGTAATGTAGTACGTAGTAACTTCATCATGTATCACGGTCAAAGTCTCAAACGTGTTGTATCATGCTATCATTGTAGTTAATAAATCTTTTGATTAGTTTCAGCTAATTCCATGTAAACAAAAGAACCTTTTGATCATTTTCACAACTTGTAAACTTTTATTTAAAGTGGAATTTCCTATAAAGGCAATAATACTAAGTGAAACTCGATACATAGTAATAGTGAAACTCGATAAGTCGGACACGACCGGCTGGGCATGGTTATCCGACTTATCAAAAGAATTTTAATATGAAAAAAAGGAAAGGGCAGAGACTTATTGAGTGTCTGACTTATCGAGTTTCACTATGTATAACGGACTGCGTTTTAATCCGTAATATCGACTTGTGAGTTTTATATATTCCGTTCCCAGAGAAAATGTCCGTTTTATTGACGGTCCGTTATATCGATGGTCCGTTATATCGACTCTCACTGTGTACTAAGTATTGTCGACACAAGAGGCCCAGGCAATATACTTGGGTCTCTCGTCAGCTTACCTCCTCCGACAGATTTGGTAAGTATGTAATTTAAAGGAGATGTAGGTGCTCATAAGCTCTTGCCAAACGCAGTGGAAAGATTTCTTTATTGTTTGATAAACTATACGTGAGATTGTAATAGAAACAATAATATAAATAGCACGATTACTGAAAATGTCTGTTGATCACTCCCCTATGTACCTCCCCCTATAGTGATTGCAACTTCGATTGCCAAATCTGATAGTGGAGGTAGCTGATGAGAGTACCCTTGGTTGGAAATTTTGTTCTCAGTCATCGTGAGTCTGAGTTTGAATTTATCCCTTCCCCTCTTGCTAATATCGTATGTAATAGTAATGTATTAACTCCTTTAAAGTGAACTTGACTTTAATTTTATCCCATTCAGGCGACTCGAGCAGTGTTTTTCAGCCTCTGTAGTATATCTTCTAGATTCTCTTCTAGATTCTAAATAAACAAATAAAACGATGAGCAGTATAAAAACACAACAGATAACAAAATAAAACAAAGTTACATGAAAGACATACCACCAGGGTTTGGCCATTCTTCATC